>CAUYSK010027276.1:0-40312 GCA_963575035.1 Avahi laniger | reverse complement strand
TTTTGATAGAAGCCAATCTCACTGGGGTTAGGTGATATCTCATTGTGGTTTTGATTTGCATTTCTCTAATGATTAGAGATGTTAGGCATTTTTTTATATGTTTTATGGCCATTATTCTATCCTCTTTTGAAAAGTTTCTGTTCATTTCCTTTGCACATTTGTTGATGAGGTTGTTTGATTTTTTCTTGTTGATTTTTTTGAGTTCTAGATAGATTCTGGTTATCAGCCCTTTATCAGATGTGTAGAGAGCAAATGGCAGGGGGAAGACATTCAAATTTACTGAGTAATTACTCTGTTAGGCATTTAAAATGCTATCTTATTCAATTAAGAAAACCTTATGGCCGGGCGCGGTGGCTCACACCTGTAACCCTAGCACTCTGGGAGGCTGAGGCAGGTGGATTCTTTGAGCTCAGGAGTTTGAAGCCAGTCTGAGCAAGAGCGAGACCCCGTCTCTACTAAAAATGGAAAGAAATTAATCGGACAACTGAAAATATATAGAAAAAATTAGCCGGGCATGGTGGCACATGGCTGTGGTCCCAGCTGCTCGGGAGGCTGAGGCAGAAGGATTGCTTGAGTACAGGAGTTTGAGGTTGCTGTGAGCTAGGCTGACTCTAGCCCGGGCAACAGAGTGAGACTCTGTCTCGGGAAAAAAAAAAAAGAAAACCTTATGGTGAGGTATGCCTTTTTATGCTTACTTTATAAATGAGGAAAATTGGGCTCTGTGATACTAAGAAACTTGTGAGAAGTCACACAGTAACTGAAGAAAGCCAGGTTAGTCTGACTCCAAAGTCCATGTTTTTCATCCATCTATATACTTGTACCTCCTGGCTGTTTGAAGATTTGTTGATGATTGACAGAATATAATTTATATGAGGCGAACTCAGTGATTATTCAAAATTAAGTAAATGAAATTAAAATATAACATTTTAAACATATTCCTTAAAATTTTGCCACAGAAGTACATATATTAAAAATTACAATATTTGGCTGGGTACAGTGGCATACACATGTAATCCTAGCGCTCTGAGAGGCTAGGAGTCAGGAGGCAGGAGGATAACTTGAGGCTGGGATTTCAGTTCGAAACCAGCTTGAACAAGAGCTAGACTCCATGTCTACAAAAGCTAGAAAAAATAGCACACCTGTAGTCCCAGCTACTTGGAAGGCTGAGGCAGGAGGATCACTTGAGCCCAGGTGTTTGAGGTTGCAGTGAGTTATGATGATGCCACTGTACTCTAGCCAGGGTGACAGAGCAAGATTCTGTCTCAAAAAAAAAAAAAATGGCAATACTCATCATAATATTATCCCCATAGTAAAATATAGAATCTAACTAGTTGAGTGATTTTTTTTTAAGTTCACAGATTTCCATAGTACAGAAATTTATAACTCATAAGCTTGTCAATTTTCCACACTAAAATATATATATATATATATGAAAAGGATACTGATCTTATTCTTTAAGGGAATAAAAATGATTAATTAACCAAATGCTTTTTCTTCTAGTAAAACATCTGGTATAGTATAAATATAATAAACATTTCAAGTAGCTTGGCTGCTGTGAGCTTTGATAAATCACTCTGAGATACAAAGAGAGGCCATTCTCTATGATAAATATGAAATCTAACAAAAAATCCTCTGCATATACTGCTCATGGATATTGTTCCCAAGTGAAAGATATTCTTCATTAAATCGTAAAATCTGCTCTCCTGTTGTGTATATAATTAACTTGTCAAAATTTAGATACTACAGAGAACACAGGACCATTATTTACGAAAGACCTTAATGATGCAAGTAATGGGATAAAGCATCTGATACTTTATAGTTGAAAAGCTTTTATAACGTCAGAATGTCTACCTGGATGAAACAATCTGGGATAACTGAGAGATAAGATTTAAATTAACATTTATTAACTACTCTTATTTGTGCTCTAATTTATAACTATATTATATACATAACATTTTAAAATATATTTTTATTACCATAAATAATTAGATATTGAGATGAAGTTTACTCATGAATGAAACATGGTTAATATTAAATACTAAGCAATTGAAAAACTATAATTTAACAAACTAGTGACTCATGGACATTAACAAACTTTATAAACCTAATGTAATTTTTAAAAATATGAATCATATTAAATGAGTGTTTAATTATAGAATGATGGATACAGTCAGCTCTCTTTATTCCTAGGTTCTATATCCATGCATTCAACCAATGACAGATCAAAAACATTGAAAAAAAAATTGATGTTTGCATCTGTATTGAATGTGTACAGACTTTTTTCCTTGTCATTATTCCCCTAAACTACTCAGTATAACAACTATATACATAGAATTTTTATTGCATTGGGTATTATAAGTAATGTAGAGATAATTTAAAGTATATTTGAGGATGTTCATGGGTTATATGAAAATACTATGCCACATTTTTTTTATTTCAGCATATTATGGGGGTACAGATGCTTAGGTTACGTATGTTGCCCTTGCCCCCCCGCCCCAAGTCCGAGCTTCAAGTGTGTCCATCCCCCGGGAGGTGCGCATCGCACTCAGTATGCCACTTTTTATAAGAAACTTGAGCATCCATGGGTTTGGCATCTGTGAGGGGTCCTGGAACAAATTCCCCACAGATATAAAGGGACAACTGTATTTTAGTTTTTGAAATCACCTAGTATTTCATACTATTGTCAAATTTAACATTATCTCAACATCAAGTAACGAAATTCAAATGAAAATGTATTTTATAGGCTAAATAAAGGTATTCTAGACTGAATTTCATAAATTTTGTCCTTACGTTTGAAGAAAACTTTTTCTTAATCAAAAACAATACCCAATGTTATGTTTAATTCTGATGTTCCTGAATGGATAAAGCATAAAGAAATATTGCCATAATTTCTTTCAGAATTGTTCTTTAAAGCAATTTTGCAACCACATAACTATATACATCTTGTGCACCTAAATGGACTTCGCATGAGAAAAGGCCTCACATCACCTTTTATAAATTTAGAGGCTATCCTCAGACAACTACTTAAAAGTCCACACAATTCAAAAGACATATTTTCTGATTATTTAATCATTACAATGAAATTAAATTACGTAGTATTTGCTGGATGATTCAACCATAAATAGAGTTATTCACCACATATTTTTATCTTTTAGTGTCTATTTTTACTAGTAGGAATTCTAGATGTGAATTAAAATCATTTTAAAATCAGTTTATAGGGAAAATATTTCAGAGATCTGTTTATCTGAAGATGATACAAAGAAAGGTGAATGTCTAGACTTACAGAAGTGATTTGTTATAAAAGCACATTTAAATTGGTCAAAGTAAAAATTTGAAAAATTGAAATAATTTATGACACTAAACTCTTCTCTACATTCTCAATTCAGTAATAAACTTAATTTAATAACAGCTGGCATTTATTGAACGCTTACTTGTGTCAGAAACTACAGTCATTAAGCACCTTGCTTTTATTACCTTATTACCTAATGTAGTCCTCTCAACAGCATGAAGTGGGGATGTTTGTTATCTGTATTTTAGAGATAAGAAAACTGACACTTAGAGAGATTATGAATCCTGCCCAGTTCATTCAGATCTGGCAACAAAGTGACAGCCAGCATTGAAATACTTTCCTTTTTCCAGAGTGCACATCCTTTAATTCTATGCTAGTCTGTCACTTAGAACACAAAATGGTAAAATTATCTTCTAATTCAGTTGAAAATTACATACTAAGGATTTCTACTTCTTAGGATACAGAAATAGAATACTGCTGGTAAAAGAAAAGTGACTAAGATCTGAGTAATGAGAGAAACAACAGGCTCTGTGAAGACAGGCGTAGGCCCAGCATAAAGGCAAAGAAAGAATAACTGTTAAATCAACCTAGGTGAGAGGTGATGAAAGTCTAAAGCGGAGTTGTGATAATACAGAAAATGATGAGGGAAAATATCCGTGAAATATTTAAGAGGTAAAAATGGTAGAATTTGCTGGTTGAATAAATTTGGATTTTGGAAGAGTCAGAAGTTGATGATTACTTCCAGATTGGTTTGAGTTTTTGAATGAACAGTTTGTATCACTGATTGCATTGAGTATTTTGCTTAAAAATAACTTTCCTTATCCATATGCATGCATTGAAACAGAATATTCATGTAAATCACAAAGAAAATTAATGGCAAACCAAAAATATTCAATGCTTTCTTAAATAAAGCTTCTCAATATAGTCTATATTCTTTACATTATTGGCCAATCCAATGCTGGATGTGAAAAATATTCCTTCTAAACACTCTGTGTCCAATCAGCATGCCTCCAGTTCAGGGGCTGTATTCAAACACTAGTGTGTATTGTTTCTTGTATTATATACATTTTTTTTTCTAGAGCTTTTACCTTAAGGTAGAATATTTCCACATTTAAATTTGTGCAGAAGATAGGTAAGGAATGTGCAAAAAGTGGGCATTGAGAAATTACACAGTCTGCTACCTGTCTCTGTTTTCTGTAGACATTCATCATCTTTATTAGTTCAGGGTCCTCCAGAGAGATAGAATAGGAATGATAGATAGATACATACATAGATGAGAGGAAATTTGTTAGGGGAGTTAGTTCATGTCATTATGGAGGCTGCAAAACTTACCGTGGGCCATCTGCAAGCTGGAGATCCAGAGATATCACTAGTGGTTCAGTTCAAGTTCAAATGCCTCAGAATCAGAAAAGCCAACAGCGTAAGTCTCGGTAGAGGCTGAAGGTCTGAGAACCCAGAAGACCACTGGTGCAAGCAAGACCCTTAGTCCAAAGGCCAGAGAGCTTGGAATTCTGATGTTGAAGGGCAGGAGAAGGGTGCTCCAGCTCCAGGAGAGAGAAAAAAAAAATTCACTGCTCTTTTGCTTTCTTGTTCTATCTGGGCCCCAGATGATTGAATGGTGCCTGCCCACATCGAGGGTGAGCCCACTGACTCAGATGACAATCTTCTCTAGAAACAACCTCACAGACACAGCCAGAAATAATGTTCTCAGCTCTCTAGGTATTCCTAATACACGTTAATTGACACCTAAAATTATCTATCACACCAGCATAAACACTATAGCATGCTTATTATTAACTAAAAATTCCAATACTTGTTTGTAGTTCTTTTTTAGGTAAAATTTACATACAATTAAATGTATAAATGTCAATTGTACCATTCTACAAGTTTTGACAAATGTATACAACTATGTAATATAAATTGCTTTTAAACATAGTCACTCATTGGAAAAGTTCTCTCATGATCCTCCCACTCAATTTTTGCCCACACCTCTTAGTAGCAATCACTCTTCTGACTTTTCCTTACCAAAGACTAAGTTTGACTGTTATAAAGCTGCATATAATTAGAATTATACAGTTTGTGTTCTTTTGTATAAGGCTTCCATCACTCAGCATATCTTAGGAAAATTCTGACTGTGTGTTTTGTGTGTGTATGTGTTTTCTATTAGGTTGTCGACATTTTGGCATATATATTTTTATGGTTCACCACATACACATTATAAAACACCATGTATTAATTTACCTGATATTTTTGAGCACCTATAGTAGATAAATCAATGTATTTACTTTTAAAATGTATTCAATGACCATATATATGGGAACTTATGGTTTAGTTGGAGAGACATCAGAAAGCCAGCAATATAAATTCAATTTGATGAAGTTAAGCAAAAACTACTATCAGAGCCAAAAAATATGTAATTAACCTAAATTAAAAGATTAGAGTTGTCTACCTCTCTTTTGTAAATTATAAATAATGAATTGTTTTATTTCTTAATATGCTATGTACCTTAAAAAATCAATAATAATAAGAAAAAATAGACACATTGTTTATTCATTATTTTTAAAAATGTTTTCAGGAGTCTTTTAAAATCACACTACACCAAAAAATAAATTGTGTTAATTTTATTATTTTTAAATAAATAAAAAAATGGATTAAAAAGAAATTATAAAACTCACATTATTTGCCCCTTTTTATAAATGAATAATTAGTTTTCTTTCCATGCAATAAACATCTGACTAAAATACATATTAATCAGATCCAAAAAGAGATTACATTATAAGTGATGATTAGGAAATTCATACCCGATATTTTTCAGAAAATTTTATATTTAAAATGATGACTAATAAATTACTCAGTTTATATGGTAGTCAATCTGTTATAAAGTGGTAACGGTTGCTGGGATAAGAGCATATCACAGCCTCATTAGGTTGGGAGAGAGGAGAAGAATATTTATTTACACTCACATCAAAATAAGAATGTAAGGTTCTGTTTTAAAAATATAGTAGTTTAATGTTTTTAAAAATAACTTATATTTGAAAGCATTATTTTTAATTTTTATACCAAATGGTAAAGGCGAAAATTGTTCCATGTGTCATTTAAAGAAATCGAACTGTGTACAGGACTGCAAATCTCAGAGCTGACAAAACTGTCAAGTTGGAAGCATAGTATAACAGATTGTGTATTATCTCTCACTTCTCTCTACCCATTACTATAATAATAATTTCAGGAATAAAAAATAAGTTAATGACAAAAACACACATAAAATAGCTATCTGAAAGAAAATACAAATGTTGCTTAAAATGTAAATAACATTCACACATATCAAAACATTAACTACATGAGAGAAACCACATAAACAATTTTGACTTAAAGATTAAAGCATCCTAATATAATTCTATAACCTCCTTTGTCACTATACCAAGATTAGAATAATGTAATTCCTATGGCCATCTTTAAAATCTTTAAAATGCCATTATGCATTTATTTATTTATTTTAAAATAAATACTTAGCATCGACTGCATGCGAGGCATCATATTAGGCATTTGAAATGTATTGTTAAAATTTCAGAGTTTGCATTTATCAGTCGGTAACTGATAAAATAAAATAAAACTAATAAATATATTATGTAGCATTTTGTTAAACAAAAATTATGGGAGGCCCTTAGTTTGGACTGAGCTCCCACAGGAGGCTCCAAAAGACCAGACCAAATCAAAATGGAGTCACTCTTGCTAAATGCTACATAATCAAACTGAAACTTTAAGAAAGCAGATGGATCCCAAAACAGACCAGTTTTTCCTGAAAACAAAAGTTTCCAGTCTACCTGAGTCAGTGTAATAAAGAAGTGCCCTCTGCTTTAACCCTTAGGAAAAAAAAAAATGTAACTTGAAGTAACCTGATGTTAACCCATCAGTTTTTTTTCTCTATTCTGTTTTCCTTTTTCCACCTTACAAACTCACTGTTCTACCATGACCTGATGGGAATTCTTATTCTATTTTGTAGAATGGAGGCTGCCCCCATTTATGAATCATGAAAAAAAGCCCATTAGATCTATAACTGAATTTGTTGTAATTTTGTCCTTTGATATTGTTAGAAGTGATCAGGAAAGTCAGGTGAGGTGTTGGGGGACAAATGCAATTTTAAAAGGGTGGTCAGAGCAGTCATTGAGAAGATGACACTGGAGCAACAAAAAAATAAAGTTGAGCGAGTGAGTGAGCGAGCCAAAATGATATCTGGAAGATATTCTAGGCAAAAGGAACAGCCACTACAAAGATCCTAAGGCCAAGAGGCCAGTGTAGCTGGAACAGCCTGAGTTAGGGGAAGAAAAGTTAAGAACTGTAGAAGAAATGTGCTAAAACAGCTAGAACATGCATGGTTTTATAGGTCTTGTTAAGGCTGGCTCAAACTCTGAGTAAAATCGAGAGGCATAGTTCTGCAAAAAAGAATGAGTGCAGTATTTGGGGAAGGGTTAAGTGGTATTTGTGTAAGAGGAAGAAAGAAGTCAGAGGTGACTCCCAAGTTTTTGTTTGTTTGTTTGTTTTTTATCTGAGCATTGACATATGCATTCCTAGGGAGACCCTACATCCCAGTTTCCTCCATCCCAATTTGTGCCTATAATCTAACATAGTGTGCTTTTATTTTGAAAGCACCTAGCTCGAATGATGAATTATATATTTGCCCCATGGCCACTGAAATAAGGGACATGGGTAGGGAGCAGAATTTTGAGGAAAGACCAGTAGTTACATTTAGAAAACATTTAGTTTGATTTGTTTATGGAGAATGCTGATGGAAGCCTGAGTTGACAGTTAGTTAAGAGAGTCTTAATATCTAATATCGCATGTCATTTCCTTTTGGACTCAGCACATGGATGACATTTAAAGCTATGAGAATACATTAGATTGTCAAAAAAATTGAAATGCAGATAGAAAGGGAAGAGGGCCAAAGACGGAGTCTAGAGACATGAACATTAAAGAGTGAGTGAACCAGCAAGGATATGACCATCATAGAGACAGAATAAGTTGCCTATGAAGTGGGAGGAATGCCATAATCATGTATTATTAGTTAATTTTTAAATTTTAAGCCAACTCACTATTTGACCCTAATTTATTTAGAAAGTAAAATGTATATTAAAATTGTTAAAAAAAGAAAAAAAAAGAAAAAGCAGGGTCATTTGCCATAACTAGTAGATAAAGACCAATATTCATTAAAATAAGATCATGAATTTTAAAGTTGAAAATATTTATACATTCACTGCCTAAAAGATCACATATACTGAAAAAAAAATAAAATATGGGCTCATCTACCTCTTATTATTTAAAATATGAACAACCTTACGGCAGTCCAAAACAGCAAATACAAAGATTCAGTGACACAAATGCTTTTTAAAATATGTCTAATCTTTCTGTCTATAAACCTTAATAAAATAATAGAAAATTAAAAATTGACAAGAAAAAAGAGAACAGGAAAGAGAGTAATAACAGATAAAAGATATCAACAAAAGTTTGGAAGGTGAAAAACAAATCACAGAATGATCATCCTTGTAGTCTACCAGAGAAGAAAAAAACCAAATACTCACAATAAAAGCCTATTAGGAACAATTAATTTGCATTAATTTGTACTTCAGAAACTTCAGGAGTCGAAAGCAGCCTGTAACCATAAATGTACCATAAATTCTTGTTCCTGACTAAAGCTAAATCTTCCACTGTGCATTAGACTTCATCACTTCTCATCTGCTCAAGTTCAGCAATCCAGAATTTCTCTCTTAAATCATCTACGTTTTCTATTCTATCAAATTCTTTCCACCAGCATTCAAATATACTATTATTGTTACCATTTAAAAACAAAATAAAATTTTCAATTCTACTTTTTCTATCATCTACCAGTCCATTTCTTTGGTCTTGGGAAGAGTTCTCTCTCTAACTGTATCTCCATCTGTCTCATTATTTTCTCCCATTTTCTCTTAAACCCACCCCACTGAGGGCCTTTTTCTCACGGGTCCACTGAAGTTGTTCTAGTCAAAAATACCAATGACCTCCATTTTGCAAATTCCAACAGCCAATTCAAGATACTCATCAAATTTGGCTATAAGGAGTATTTGACACAGTTACTCATTTTCTCCTCTTGAAACTTTGTCTTTATTTGGCTTGCAGAACACTCCTCTTTTGGTTTTCTTTTTTATCTCCCAGAACAACTTTATTAATTTCTCTTCTCCTCACAATATACTGGGGTACCCCAATCTCAGTTTTGCTTTTCGTTCTTTTTTATATATATTCATTCTTTTAATGATGTTATCAAATCTCCAAGTTTAAATATCATATATATGCCAATAACTTTATAATTCATATTTTCTTTTACTTTCTCTTTTTTTACTCTCTTTCTCTCTCTCTCCCCTGTCCTCCAAATGCAGATATTCAAATGTCTATTTGATGTCTCTACTTGGATCTCAACATTTCAAACATAACATGTTCAAAACTAAGCACATTACCTTCCCCCCAAACTTCATTTTCTAGTTACTCAAAAATCATAAGAGTTTTAAAAAATTTTTCTTGCTTTCATACTTCACAGATAATCAATTGGGAAATCTTCTAAAATATATCTACTATCCAAATAAACTCTGATTCATCTGCTATGATTTGAATATATATATTCCTCTAAAACTCATATGATGTATCTTAAACCACAATGTGATAGTGTTAAGAGGTGAAAGCTTTAGGAGGTGACGAAGTCATGAAGGCAGACCACTCATGAATGGGATTAGCGATTTTATAAAATGGCTGGAGGGAACTAGATAGACTTTTATTTGCCTTTCTCTCCCACCTGCCATATGAGGATACAGTGTCCTCCCTCTGGAGGATGCAGTAACAAGGCACTGTCTTAGAAGTATAGACAAGGCCCTCATCAGACATTGAATCCATTGACACCTTGACCAAGGACTTCTCAGCCTCTAGGACCTTGAGAAATGAATTTTTCTTGTTTATGAATCACCTAGTCTAAGATATTTTGTAATAGCAGCAGAAATAGACTAAGACAGAAATTGTTACTAAGAAAAGGGATATTGCTATAGCAAATACAAATATGAAAAATGTGCAAGTGACTTTGGAAATGGGTAATGGGTAGAGGCTGTAGGAAGAATTTGTAGGTGTATGCCAGAAAAAGCCTGTATTGCCATGAATGGAGCATTAATGGTGATTGTGGTGAGAGCTAAGAAGAAGAGAGCTATAGACAAGGCTTCAATCTTCTTTAAGATTATTTAAGTGGTCATGTTAAGAATATTGATAGAAACATGGAAAGTAAAGATCATTCTTATCAGATCTTATATAGAAATGAGGAAAATCTTATAGTAAATTGGAGGAAAATCCATCCTCATCACAAAGCAGAAAAGAACCTGGCTGAATTGTGTTCACATCTTAGTACTTTGTGGAACAAAGAACTTAAAAACAATGAACTAGGATATCGGTTGGAATAAATCATTAAGCAACGTGTTGGGGGTGCTACATGGCTTTTCTTGACTACTAATAGTAAAATGGAAAAAGAGAGAAATGAATTAAATATGGAATTTATAATCAAAAGGAAAGTAGAACTTAAAAGATTTGGAAAATTCTCAGCCTTGTCAAATCATAAAAAATTTTAAAAAGCTTGTTCTGGAGAGAATATCAAAGGTATGGGCAAAAGAATATTTGATAAGATAGTATAAATAGAAGCCAGATGCTATAGATCAGAAAAATGAAAGAATGACCCTAAAGGTATTTCTAAGGTCTTCATGGCTGCCCTACCCATCACAGGCCCAGAATGCCAGGGCCTTGAAGGCAGACTGGTTTCAAAGCATCCATGGGACTTCAAAGCCTGGGGAAGCCTCGAGTTTCTGCTCCACACATTCTGTCACAGCATTCTGCAGCCACCCCAGGTGCAGCTCAAGCAGGTCTAGGTGTGGCTCCATCTGCCACTTCAGTGGGCATAAGCAGTAAACCTTGGTGGTGTTCATGCGGTACTAACTCTGCAGGTACACAGAGTATACAAGCTGTGGAGACATAAAATACTTTTACCTAGATTTCAAAGGATGCCTCAAAGATACCTTGGAGCCCAGACAGAGAGCTACCATGAGGGTGTGGCCACTAAAGAAAGTCCCCACTAGGGCAACATCCAGCAGAGCTGTGGGGTCAAGTCCACCATAGAGAGCCCCCACAAGAGCAATGCTTAGCAGAACCATAGGGCAAGGCTTCCTCCAAGATCCCGTAAGGGTAGAACCACTAGCATGCAACGCCAGCCTGAGAGAGGTGTAGCCACCCAACTGCAACCCATAAGAACTGCTATGTGGGATGTGCCCACCAAAACCATAAATGCAGGGACTTCTAGATCTCTGGGTGCCCAATCTCTCCCCTAGTGTGTCTGGAGTGCAGGACCTGAAGTCAAAGAGGATTGTTCTGAAGCCTTGAGATTAAATGTCTGCTTTGTTAGGTTCTGCATTTTCTTGGGACCTGTTATGCCTTTCTTCTTTTCTGTCGCTCCCTTTTAAAGTGAGTATGTGTCTGCTACCTATCACACCACTGTATTTTGGAAACACATAACCCCTTTGATTTCACAGGTTCACAGCTGGAAATCAATTCACCTCAGTATGAAACATTACTTGAATCTCACCCATATCTGGGGTCAGATTAAACAAGGCTCTGGACTTTATACTTTTGAGTTAGTCCTGGAACAAGTTAAGACTTTGGGAGCTATTGGGATGAAATAAATGTATTTTGCACGTGAGAAGGACATACATTTTGAGGAGTCAGGGGTGGAATGCTATGGTCTGAATGTATACCCCCAAAATTCATGTTGAAACTGAATTGCCAATGTGATAGTATTGAGGTGGCGTTTTAGGAGATGATTAAGTCATGAGGGCAGATCCCTCATAAATGGGATTAACACCGTTTAAAAAGAGAGGTGAGGGAGTTTTAGACCCTTTTTCCCTTCTACCATGTGAGGACAAAGCATTCATCTCCTCCAGAATACCTTGAAAACAGCATTCAAGTTACCATCTTAGAAGCAGAGAGCAGCCCTCACCAGACACCAAACATGTCAGCACATTGATCTTGGACTTCTCAGCCTCTAGAACTATAAAAAAATAAAATAAAATAAATTTCTATTTTTTAATAAATTACCTAGTCTCCAGTATTTTGTTATAGCAGCACACATGGACTGAGGCACCATCATTTTTTTTTCCTCCTGCATTACTACAACCTTCTAATTGGTCAACCAGGTTTCATCCTTGCTCCCCCTTAGTCTATTCTCAAAAAATAAAGTAGAATTATCATTTTAAAATGTGATTAAAGTCATGTTACTGCCCAAAAAAACCTTTCAATGGCTCTCCACATCACTTCAAGCAAAATATAAAGTACTTCCAATGACCTACAAAGACCTTCATGATCTGTTCTGCCACCCTTACTTTCCTACTACTCTTGATCAAGCTGATGCTGAACCAGCTGTGGTGTTCATCTGGTTGTTTCTTGAATATTGTGATGAAGTAGGTGAAAATGATACCAAAATCTCATGTCATTAAAGTTAAGAAATAGATTTTATTGGGAGGGAGTAATAAGTCAAGACTCAGCAAGAAAAGATGTGAGGTTTCTTATTCTACCTTTATCCCATAAAGAGGTATCCTGGAATCAGAGCACTGTTGTTGAACATACCGTGGGTTTGTGCTGCAAAGAAGGAATGCTATCCACTGCTAATTTACCCTCTTATGATGCAATCAGGGGAAAGTCTTGGATGTGAGCAAATAAACAACTATGGGTCATACACAAGGCATCTGAAATTAGATGTTAGCTGCATAGTAGTAGTTTACCTAAGTAAGAATGCCAGCTGGAAGTTGCATTTGTAATTAAAATATTTATCACACATATAAAACCTCCAGATCCCAATTTTTTCATTGCAGAATTATATTAATTATTCAAGAAGCAATTAATAACAAATTTACACAAACTCAGGAAATATACAAATACAAAATAATTTCCAGCTCATTTTATAAGGCCAGTATAACACTTTTGTCAAAATCTGTCTACAGTATTAGAACGATACAGACCAATACCTATGAGGAACACAACATCAAGAGGCAATGTTTTATGAATATCTTCATGTTTCTGCACAGTTTTACCTTTCTGATATGAGACCATTGGCAAAACCTGTTAAAGGATGATTAAATAGCAAGCATTTCATGGAAGCTAGAGACTGTGTATTGCTCCTGAGAAATTTAGATACATATTTCCTCTCACCCCCAACAGTTCTCTCTCTCTCAGCTGATGAGCCAGTTGCCATAGATAGATGATAGATAGATATAGATATTGATATAGTCTGCAAATCTCATAAAATTTGAGATTTCTCTCTCTGTTTTCACATATAAAAATCAATCAATACAATTTATCACATTAATAAAGAATGAAAGTCCACAACCATGTGAATATATACTAAAAAGCATTTAAGAAAATTATTCACCCATTCATAATAAAAAGAAAAGAAAGAAAACTAAAACTAAAATAAAATATCTTTAACCTGCTAAAAGTTATTTATGAAAAATCTACAGCTAATATCATATTTAATGGGGAAGGACTGAACAGACAAGGGTGTCCTGTCTTACACTTCTCACACTGATAGTCTCAGCCAGTGAAACAGGGTACTAAAAAATAAAGAATAATGTCTGGAAAGGAAGTAAAGTTCTTTTACATGTAGATGACATACTTGTCTACCAGGACAAGCTTGGCTTGTAGAAACATCACCCCAGTCTCTGCCTTCATCTTTACAAGGCATTCTCTCTGTGTATGTCTGTTTCCTTCACATGGCACTTTTTTATTTGGACATCAGTCATACCAGATTAGAGGCCCATTCTACTCTAATATGACCTCATTTTAACTTAATTACATCTACAATGACTCTATTTCCAAATAAGGTCACATTCTACTGGTGGTTACAACTTCACTATATAAACTTTTGCAGGACAAAAATTCAACTCATAACACTTATTACCTTTGAATACAAGAATTTGTAGAGAAATTAAGTGAATATACAAATTTAACAAAAAGATGCATGATCATGCATTTGCCTGACACCTTCACTGTAAATCCCATAAAGGAGATAAGGGCATATATTGCCAGGGCACAAGAATTAAAACTAAAACCACATCATGACCTAATAGACTTTCACGTGGTCAGAAAAAAATAGTTTTTTTAAAAAAAATCTTATTTCCTCATTTATAGGAATGACAGCAAATCTCCCTTCTGATCTGTACTTCATTTAGAGTGCTTCATTTAGAATTATATTTGAGTTATAAACTTGAACAGAAATATTTTATCATCAATATCTTCAAATTCCATAATCTTTAATGTGAATTATCCATTTTTTCCTAGTCTACAGTCTCTTCCTATGCAGACCTATATAAATAATTGAATTATAAAATTATTTTTAAAGTACCTATAGATACATATATATGCTCTCTAAAATACTTTTTCCTTCTTCAACAATATTCATACAAAATTGACATTATTTTTTTCGAAGCACAGGATACTTTAGTTCTCATTTCCTTGTTTCTCTTTACCATCTTGAGATTTTCTATATTTCTTCTTCGATATTTCATCTTGCTTTCTATACAAGTATCTGCTTCCTCTCTATTTGTATTTGTATCTCTGCTTGATAAGAGCTTCATTTTGTAAGTTACTCAAGTTTTAATACTGTTTTGCTGTTGCTCATTTTGGAAAGTGGTTTTTATAATCTTATAATTACATTTTTCCAAATTAAATTGCATAAAAATTTTACCTCTTGAAGTTATAATGTTTATTATGCGTCATATTTTTAGACCTTTTGTATGGATTTTTAAAGTGAATTAGTAACAATCAGAAACAGTATAGGAATAACAGTTATATCAAATAATCTAATTTGGACTCATTTGGAAATCAATTCTTTTTTTCCAAAATTACATAAACATAAATTAAATCTCAAATTTATTATTTGTAAATGTCTCCTTTTAGTAATAGCAGAACTACAGCTAATAAGATAGAGTCCCAAAGAACACTGATTTCCATCTGTTACCCCCTCCAGAGATCATTTCTTGCCATTATAAGTCAATCAAAAATCAAGTTAAGCCTCTTGACATAATTGGAAGTTTCAAAGTGATGTGAAGAGCACAATTTTCTTTTACATATGTCAAAGCCAGATGAGAAAAATACCATGGGAACAGAAAGGTCAAGGGCTAATCCACTCCAAAGTCATTAAAGATCATATTTAAATTGCTTTGGAAACTTCAAGGTTTTTAAAGCCATCATCAAATTCCCCAACAGAACAAGGTGCCTCTGACACAACAGCTGCTCTCTATGGGAAAGGAATAATGTTCCTTTTTCTGTCATGCTGAAATGGATCTTTGGTTTTCAAAGTTTACTTTGTCATGCATATATTTGTTTTAAACAAATTTTGTTAAATTTTTAAGTGGAAATTTATTATGTCATAATAGAAAGAATTTTTAGCTTAAGTGAGCCTATTTCACATTGCATTTTAAAACACTATATTTGTAAAATTAATTATAGCAATTTGTACCATGCCATACTATTAAATATTGAAGGAAAAAGTTCTCCATTTATCTTCAGTATATCACCACCATTGAAGGCCTGGAACATCAAAGTAATTACCAAGAGCATTAGGCTACAATATGACCATATTTTTAATAAATCATCCAGATAAGATAATTACTTTTTTCTACTGCATTATGACAGTGGACACCTATTTTATTATAGGACATTAAATCATAATCATGTTATTGGGTTGCTACAATCAAACACTGTTGAACAGACACATATACATACATATCCACAACACCACAAATAAATTGTTAGAACAGAATAAAGTGTATAAATAGTTCCCAATATGTATATATTTATGCATTTATTGTATAATAAAAGCTGCAGTTAAATTCAGTGGGATAACAGGTTTTATAATAAATGATGTTAGCAGGAAAGTAAAAATGGATAACAAATCTATGAAACAACATCCATGCCAGGGAAATAAAAATGCCAAAATGACCTGATAGCACTTTTTATACATTAGATGGAAAAATTTCAAAACAATTGATAATATCAAGTGTTGGTGCCATGGAAGAGACTGATAATCTTAAAAACTGCTGGTGCAAGTATGCATAACGTTTGCCAAAATATTTTTGAAAGATGTTTGGCAGCTCTAGGAAACTGTAAGACATACAAACACTTTGATCCTGCAGTCCCAATTCTAAGACTTTGACTTCCAGAAATAAACACAACACTAAATAAGGATATAGCACCATAGTACTTATTTAACATTATTAGGAGTGACAAAAACTAGAAACATTAATGACTATTATTAGAGAAACTGAATAAATTATGTAATATCCATTTTAAGCATCTGTTATATTTTAAAAATGAGTTAGAGCTATAAAAATCGACCTGAAAAGCAAGTAGTTACGATATGTTTTTCGAGGAAAAAAACAGGAAAATTACTGTTCAATGTGTATAAACGTAATGGCACTGTGTAAAAACAAAGCTGGGGGGGCAAGTGGTGGCTAATATGTAATGGTATGTCTGTGTCACTACAATTTAAGGCCAGATTTATGCTACCTAAGTTTTAGTTTAAGTCAAATCAAACATAAAAGATTTAAACATCTGTATTGGATTAACACTTTGTATTGTTGTCATGAAGACATTTTAAGTATTTATTGTTCCAGACAGGAGAAAGACAGGAACAAATTATTCTCTTTGTATATATTGACTTTTAAAAAGAAAAATAAATACAAGTGCTAAAATAGTTATAGGTGACTACAAGTGCTTCCTAAAATTCAATTATTCTTCTCGTATTGAAAAAAATGTATTCTTCTCTTCACCAATATTCTTTGACCAGAAGCTAAGCAATGGATTTAGAGAGAAGGTACATAGTTGGTCAGGTCAATTTGTATCACCCATTCTTGCTCCCCTCTTTAATTTCTAAGACATATAATCACCTTAAAAAATAATAATCCCTTGTATAGGTTTCCTATACACAAATAACAGTCAAGCTGAGAGTCAAATCAAAGACTCAATACCATTCATAATAGCTACAAAGAAAATAAAATACCTAGGAATATACCTAACCAAAGAGGTGAAAGAATTCTACAAAGAGAACTATGAAACCCTGAAGAAAGAAATCACAAATGGAAAAACGTATCATGCTCATGGATTGGTAGAATCAACACTCTTAAAATGTCCATACTACCCAAAGTGACTTACAGATTCAATGCAATTCCCTTCAACATACCAATGTCATATTTCACAAATCTAGAAAAAACAATTTTACACTTTATTTGGAACCAGAAAAGAACCTGAATAGCCAAAGCAATCTTACACAAAAATAACAAATTTGGAGTCATCACATTACCAGACTTCAAACTATAACTACAAAACTGTAGTAATGAAAACAGCATGGTGTTGGCACAAAAACAGAGACATAGACCAATGGAACAGAACAGAGAACCCAGATATAAAACCATCTACATACAGTCAATTGATCTTTGATGAAGCAGACAACAATATACATTGGGGGCAAGAAGCCCTATTCTATAAATGATGCTGGGAACATTGGATAGGCACATGCAGAAGACTGAAACAGGATCCATATCTCTCACCACGCACAAAAATTAATTCAAGATGGATAAAAGACTTAAATGTAAGGCATGAAACCATAAGAATTTTAGAAGAAAACGTAGAAACAGCTCTTCTAGATATCGACTTAGGCAAATAACTTATGAAGAAGACTTCAATGGCAATCACAGCAACAACAAAAATAGATAAATGGGACTTGATTAAATTAAAAGGTTTCTACACAGTTAAGGAAATAATCAACAAAGCAAATACACAACCTATAGAATTGGAGAAAATATTTGCAAGCTATATATTCAATAAAGAACTAATAACCAGAATCTACAAAGAATTCAAGCAAATCAGCAAGAAAAAACAAACAATCCCATTAAAAAGTGGGCACAAGACATGAACAGAAGCTTTACGAAAGAATATAAACAAATGGCCAATAAACATATGAAAAAATGGTCAATATCACTAATCATCAGGGCAATGCAATTTAAAACCACAATGAGCTATCACCTTACCCCAGTTAGAATGGCTTTTATTAAAAAGTCCAAAACAATCGATGCTGGCATGGATGTAGAGAGAAAGGAACACTACACTGTTGGTGGGACTGCAAATTAGTACAAGCTCTATAGAAAACAATATGGAGATTCCTCAAAGAACTAAATATAGACCTACCATTCAATCCAATAACCCCACTACTGGGCATTTACCCAAAGGAAAAAACGTCATTTTATCAAAAAGACACCTGCACTTAAATGTTAATTGCAGCCCAATTCACAATTGCAAAGATGTGGAATCAATCCAAGTGCCCATTAATTCATGTGGTATATGTATGCCATGGAATACTACTCAGCTGTAGAAAAGGATGAATTAATGCCTTTGCAAAAATTTGGATGGAACTGGAGACCATTATCCTAAGTGAAATATCTAAAGAATGGAAAGACAAACACCACATGTAGCCGCGATTAAATTGGAGCTAGCTGATGAGCACACCTCTGCACAGTAGGAAGAAAAACTCAGTGGACATCAAGCAGGGTGGCAGGGGGCCGAGGGGATGGGCAAAAACTTACCTCACACAACTGAGTGCTAGCTGGCTGATGGGCACACTTATAACTCTGACTCAAGCATTACAAAAGCAATCCATGTAACCAAAAATATTTTACTCATATAATATTTTGAAATAAAAAGAATAAATGGAAATATACAATAAAAAAATAAAGAGGTAGAGCCACCAGGGATTTGTGCATACAGAGTAAAGATCATGTGAGGACACAATGAGAAGGCACCTTTCCAAGCCAAGGAGAGAGGCCTCCAGAGAAATCAAACCTGGCAACACCTTGATCTTAGACCTCCAGCCTCCAAAATTGTGAGAAAATACATTTCTGTTGTTTAAGCTGCCCAATCAGTGATATTTTGTTATGGCAGCCCCAGCAAATTAAGCAAACTAATACTATATACACATACACACACACACATACACACGCATTTACATATATGCATTTTACATATATATGTATATGATTGATATTCCAGCTATAAGTGGGTATTTGAATCTGGAATTATATATATGTATATACACACACACATAAATATACATGGTTTATCTGTAATACACATACACTTAGAAATGTATAAGTTATAAAACACAGTATCATTGTATTTAGAAAAATGAAAAGTGCACTGCAATATGTAGGTAGAAATTCCTAACTTAACTCTGAACACCTAATGGATGGTAAGACACACACTGAAAAATAGAATTTGGAAATCTGAGTTGTAAAAGAAACAAACAATAGACAATTATTTTATTTCCCTTTATTTTCTTCATCCCCATCCTATTCCCCCATCCACATCTGGTGTAAATGAAGAGAATATTTGCCACGAATGATTATAGATTTATGGCCCTAGAAAAATTGAAATGTGTACCAGGAGGCCAAGTCATCTGACCAGCTGTTCCTGGATCATGTTGTATTACTGAGGATTAGACCATGATGATACAAAACCATTTAACATGTCCCTGGACCCCTAAGGAAAGTAAAAACTTGCAGTAGTGTTCATGAATCAGTCACACTAATAAGGAATTAAATTGTTTTGGAAAATCTACTGGGAAATCCTCATTGGACATAGTTATGAAGAAAAAAGATCACAAATTTTAGAATAGAATTTGTGACAGGTGACAGATTATTTTTCCCTAAAGAAATACTTCTAGAAAGCAGTAAGTTTATCTTGGGCAAGAGAACACACTTATAGTAAGAACAACACTAGACAGAAAAATTCAGCATACAGAAATTTATATCGCTATATCCTTGCATGCTCACTGGGACCAATATTACTCTCCAGGGGGCAAAAATTGGTTGATTCTTGGGTAGAGTGAAAAAATATTAGATACTACAATGGTTTGTGGCTTTCCAAAGGATGATAGTACATAAGCAGTTGTACAGTATATCAGTGGTGTTATAATTTCATGTGATGGGGACAATTAGGAAAGAATTGTGCATAAATGTTTCTTAATCATTCAAAAAAGATGAGAAATACAGCTGTAGGTAAATTAGAACATGGATACTGCAGATAGAAATAGAAAACAAAAGATAGGTGGACCTATCTGTTCTCAGCTCATTAATATATGGTATAACTTGGCTAAACTCCCCACTCACGGCCTAGCAAATTTCCAACCTGGGGATCTCCAAAGCACTCCCCAGACTTTCTCTGAATTTTTAGGAGACTTACAATCTCTTGGCCTCCTTTGCCTCTTGAGTTCCTCCTCCCTTCTGTTAGTCTCTACTCACCACCACAGCAACCAAAATGTGGAAGAGAGTCACTTCATAAAATTCCACAAAATAATATTAACATTTAAAAAATATATACAGAAAGCATTTGTGAATCTGGCAGATTACTCCAAAGCTGGGCATAACAGATAAGGTCACAGAATTCAATGGACATCAAGCCACGAAACAGTACAAATAAGACATGCATGTTCCTCAAAGCCCCTGTTGGCCAACCCCACAGGTGGGGGTCTTCTCTTGGCCCTTCCATCACACAGTAATTGACCTGTGTCCTCTTTCCTTTACTCTCCTTTTATCTCTCACACATGCTGAACTCCAACCCCCAGCCTACCCCAAACACACACAAAACTTCTTTCATGCAAAAGCACTCAGAATTCCTTTCTGGAATCTCAAAAACTAATGAATTCTTGGTCACCATTACCATCACCACTCAGGTCAAAATGACATCTGTTATATTTCTGGGTGATTTTAATATCCACATAGATTAGACCCTCAGTTCTGTGGCTCCTGCCTCCCTTCAACTCTTCCCTTCCAGTGACCTCTTCCTCCGTCCTGCTAGAGTCACTTACCTCCTTGGTCATAACCTAGGCCTTCTTCTACTGGTAGATGTAGCCTTTCCACGGTTTTAATTATAAGCATTCCTAGTTTCTAACCAGCACTTCTTTCCAGCTCTTCCCTAATATCTCAACTGCAAAAATACTGATATCTTCAACCCATTGATGCCACTACCACTTTCGTTTCCCTCACCCTCCTTCATGCCTTCTCTAGCGTTTTAGTATAATTTGTATCCTATGGTAATCACTGCAATTGTTCCTTTGCAAAAAACCCTTCACTTCTTCACTTCTTGTGTTCTATCATTTATATGGCAAAAATTACAAGTCTTTTTAAGAATAACTCCTTTCTCTCTCTATGAATATAACTGCACAGCTGAACATGGCTGTAGAAAAATATATTATCAGTAGTGAATCATCTCACTTTAAATTTGTTACTACCAACTTGGAGATAGCCCTTTTCCTGCCTGGTAATTCTACTATACTTTTTTAGCTCATCAAATCATCCACTTATGCTACAACTTCTTGTGTCGCCTTCCCATTCCCATTCTCTGATGAAGATCTTGCTTTCCTCACTGAGACAGTTGAATCACTAGGAGGAATGTTCCATAGACTTTTGCCCCCAAATCTACTCCTTTTCTATGTTTGTACCCAAATGCTCTGCCTTTCTACTATTGCCATAGATCAACCATCTGTGTCTCTATCTAAGGACCAATCCCTTTTATATCTACGATGGACCTTATTCCCTTTTGTCCACAAGAACATGGCTCTAGAACTCTCTTCTCTACTGTCTATGTTTACAGTATCTCCCTTTCTTCTGTATCTACTAGATTATCATTATAAAATTTTCAGTATACAAACATGCTATTACTTCTCCCATCTTAAAAAACAAAACTTTCTACCAACTCTATTTTATACACCAGCTGCAGGCTACTTTTATATCCCCCCTTTAGAGCAAATCATCTAGATTCACTCTCCCTAATACCTCTTATTATGCTCTCTCTAACCCATGCCCATTAGTCTATAACCCCTACAACCTTACCAAAACTGCTTCTGTCAAAGTCACTAACGACTTCTACATTACAAAACCCAATGGTTCATTCTCAGTTCTCCATTTATTTTATCTGTCAGAAACATTTGTCACAGCTGATTATTCCTTTAGTTTGAACCAGTTTATTCAATTCCCTTATGGCACACTATACCACGTTGGTTTCCACTGGCTAGTCTTTATCTTTGCTGGCTCTTGCTCCTCTTTAAAGCTGAAATGCCCTAGGCCTTAGTCCATGGATCTTTAATTTTCTATATGTATTTATTTCCTTAATAATCTCATGGTTTAAATTATATCTACCTATTGATGGCTCCCAAATTTTATCTCCAACTCAGATCTTTCTATTGATCTCCAAACTCCTATATCTGACTGTTCAATTCTCCGTTTGATTGTCTAATAGGCATCTTAAACTTGTCCACAAATGAACTCCTGATATTTCTCTCCAGAAATCTGTTTCTTCTACAGATTTCCTCATTTTATAAGTAAGCTTCTCTTATTCTTCTCTTTTATTAATAGATGAGAAATAGGGTATATTAAATATTGCTATGTTTTATTTAGTAGGTAGGAGCCACATTAGACCACAGTGCTCTCTTAACTTTCTACAAAAGCAAGATGCCTCTCTCTGGGGCTAATTTCACTCCTGTGCTTCCTTTTTATAACTGAGAAGTTTCTCATTCCTTCTGTGAGGTGTCAGTATGCTGCTGTCCTATTGAGCCTGCAGTACTTTCCTTACTTTGTCCAATGACACATAGCCATGGCCATTGCAAAACTTTTGGGAAGAACACTAGAGCAACCTTTAAAATAAGGATAGTGTGATATGAGATTACTTCCAGTCTAGGATCAGAATGCCACAGACAGGATATAAACCTTGGGATGGCCTTAGACTAGGTTGTTTCCCAAAATATGAGGCTCAAAATTAGGTAATTAGGTAACAGATCACAAGAGAAAACAACAGAAAGGAAAGAAAGAAAATATCCAATTAGAAGAACAACAAAAAAAAATGAATACCTAAAACAAAATCCTCAAAATCACGCTCATCTGTCAAAGCAAGAGTCAAATAAACACTACAAACATTTAATTCCTGCTTTGAGGTGGGGATAAAAGAAGTTAGGAGAGTGAGATATGCTATTTTCCTTCTATGATCTTAATATTCAATAATTCAATAAAAGTATGTAAAACTGTAACTACAATATCAAGCAAAATAAGATAAGTGCGGTAAGACAAGCATAAGTGAAGTGCTATGGGGAGTTGAAAGGAAGGTCAGTGCCAAGCAAATTACAGCACAGAAACTAGAACTGCAAAATAACACAGAAAGAATTTTGTCAACCCAAGAGCAGACATTTTTTCCTCACTCCAGGGAATTGCTCATTGGTAGGCCAGCCTTCAAGAGCAGTATAACACTAAACAGAAGCAAGGCCAATATTAAGCAAATTTGATGGTTGAAACAGTTTTCTGCTCCTGGGTCTAGAATTTAATGCCATTATTGGGCCTTTGAGGCTAATCCCACCAGAAGAAGTCTAGGGGCGATCAGCAGAGGACAAAGAGACAGGTAGTGAAAGAGCTACAGCAACTTCTGGTAAACAAATTCTGAAACTTAGTATTTAGATATAATCTCTTGGGAACCAAATTCCAACCATCAGAGGTATTTTATGACTGTAATATATTACACTTATATGAGTAGCAGCACAGGTGTGTCTTGAGCTATAAAAATTGAAAACTCCTAATAGTCATAAGAAGGTGGAATAATGCCATTTTTTCTGCTATATGGTGGAAATATATCTAAGGCCTGGAACATCTTAGAGTGTTGAATAAAAATCAAGTAAAAACATCAACAGACTGGACTATGCCATTTTAATTTGTAAGCAGAGCTTGTATTTTATATTTTATTTTTATTAGAGTTTATTTTTATTAGATTTGTGGATATATATTGTTTTCTCCTACATCACTTACATTTAGCTTGAGCAATTAAATTCACTTTTTAAGAATTATTCCATTCTATAGATCTTAGTTATTTAACTATTATTTTGGATGAAGAGACCAATATTTAACAACTATTTATGGGACATAAGATCTTTTAGTTATAGAGTTTTGATAAAAATAGACTCCATTTATCTTTCAAGTTAAAAAATAAAATAGTCCCTTTAAACTACTAATCATATTAAGATTGATCTTTATTTTGTTTATGTAAGGAAAGATGAAAGCCTGGTCACTCCAGGCATGTGACATTGTCGACAGACTTTTCAGCACTCCTACTAATTTATGGCTTTTCAGTGGGAACTAAAAAATACTCAGGTGGCTGACCGTAGACATCCCAATGATTTACTCGCAACATCTGCCATCCGATTACATAGGCTCCATTCAGAAGTCGGCTTCCTGTAAAATGGTGTTCCCTGTAGCTCCTTCTCCTACGCTAGTCAGTGTTAACTGACAGTGCCCTTCAGATGGGTATTGAAAGAGCTTGTCTACCAGGAGAATAAATTAACCTTTCTGAATTATATCATATTTAGCCAGGTAGTTTTAAAAAAGGGGGTGAGGGGTGAAGAAAGAATGATAAAAGGGGAAAAAAAACTTACAAAAATAATTGCAAGGATCTTAACCCTTAGAACTTATAAAATCCTATAGTGTACTTTTATTTTTTTAAGATAACAATCTTTTGGAATAAACATTTGTAAGCACGGCCTTGAAATGCTGATATTTATTTGTGCAAGAGATTATTGAAAGGAATTGACTATTTTTTATTACTTTCAGGGAAAATAAGAAGTATATGTAAGCCCACATTTGTGGACTAAACTCAGTGAGCTAATTACAGATTAAGATTTTGTAAAAGAAAAATAATCTCAGATTTCTACATCTTATAAGGATCAAAATTAATAAAGCCTCAGATTATAAATGAACATTATAGCAATTAATTGATACTAAAAGCAATCAGTTTCTAATATATTTATGACTAACCATAAGCTTATTTAATAATAACAAGGAACACAACAAGAAGAATCAGATTCCAACTCCACATTGAAGTCGACTATGTCTGCTCAGATACACACATGTTTAAGACACACCATAAGATTTTCAAGACATTGCATAATGAAACCAGAAGCAAGTTTAGAGTTGTTTTAGAAGAAACAATGCTTTGATTGTTTCTGAGGTTACAACAAACTATTTGGCACAGAATTAAACATAGATAAGTGAAATACAAAGAGCTCACCTATAAATCTTCCTTTTGTATTATTACGTACTTGACACTGAGATATGCTTGGGCTGAGAGAATAGCCTCTATTTTCATCATGTGTTGACCTTGTAGCAGGACATAACAGTTTCCTTATTTCCCAAAAGAAAACCCAGTATAGTAGAAACGTCAGAACCACCAATTCCAGAACCCAGGTTGGGATCCTGGCTCTGCAATTCACTTGCTGAGTGACATTGGGAAAATTATTTAATCTCTTCCTCCTCCATTTTCTCATCTGTAAAATGGAAATAATTTACCTACTGAACAGGCTTATTGTGACTAATAGCTTCTTATTAAAATGACTAATATATGTGAAGTTTTGGGTAGGGCCTGGTACATAGTAAGTGCAAGATAAGCAACAGCTATTAAACAGATATTTAATAACACACATGCACATCATTTCACCTCCCTCAAATATCTCCTTTTATTAAATACTTCAATTTCTGGACTCTCCTTTGCAGCCTTTGATTGCCCCACCTGTTTTTACCAGGCTGTTTTTTCCTCTGTTTTTACCAGGCTCACTGGCTCCAGCTCTCTCTGTCCGATAATCATGCCCAGCAATCATCTGTATGCTTTGCTTCATTCAGTACGCAGAACAACTCAGGTTTGTCTCAGCCTCTCCAAACCCTCGCCTTCACTTAACATTGGCTTCACATACATGAAAGTATACTACTGTAAGTACTGAATTTGTTTCCTCTCAGCAGACAGAAGGTCTTCTATAAACCAATATCCAGTATTCTAGGTAAGTGAGTAGGGAATTGCAAATAACTTTTTTTTTGTAATATAAGCAACATTTACTACCATTAATGTGATGTATTACTTATATTCATAAATATCTTTCACCATCCAGTAACCTGACAAAAGTGAAAGAAAAATTGAGTCCATGAAGACATTGGCAAGTGTTACTTTAGTGTAGTAATTTAGTGTAGGACACTGGAAATGATCTTATTTACCTGGTCAAGCTATTTAGTGCATAAAAATCATGATTATAATGTTAAGTTTCATGTCCAGGTATCTATACATAAAAATATATGAGCAGATATTCTTTAATTAGGACTTTACAAAAACTAAAATATTGTGTGTATTCATATATTTGTACAAATTTATTCAAAGAGTAGTATTTAATAGTGTTTTCATGTAGACAGAGGAATAGATAATATGAACTAGAAGAAAATATACAGTCATTCTCACATAAATTTTCGATGCTTCCCAATTGAGGAAATATTGAAAACTCAGGATATGTAGGTAGACAACTATAAAGGAAATAATTGTCTTCAGGACAGTACAGATTATCTTTTTTCATTATTACCTGTACCCCACACACTCTGTCTTAATCTGCACTGGAGCATAAAACTAATTGCAGAAAATCTAAATCACCCCACACGCCCACCTCTACCTTTACCCACAATCATTTTCATTTCAGATGTTAATTTGTGAGTTTCCATTACCTAGATTTATATTGGTCTAATAATCTTTGCATTATTTACTTACACAGATCTGAAGTTTTCCACTTCCCACCAATTTCTAGGATCAATATATCTCTGTGTGGAGCTGTGTGGAGCTGTTTTTGCACTACTTGTGTATTTGCTGAAATGTTATGGAATTGAGGAAGGAAAAGAATAATATCCTGATGGAAGAGAGTAGTAGGTACATTGAGTCAAAATTGAGAATTTGGGAAATGGTAGAGAATGACATATCTACTTTATAAGCAGGCTAGCTTTGATATGGCATGTTTGTATATATGTAAATTTGTGTTGTGTTTAAAAGATTATTTTTCCCTATACTTAAGCTGGAAAATGCAAGCATTCCTTTCACTTCCACGCATAGTCTGAAAAATTATATACCCTGGATTATGAAAATATTGTGATAGTTATAAAGTTCTTACCCTATTTATCCCACCCAATATTTATGAAGCTCCAATTTTCAAAACTATTATGTTGTTAAGTATTAATATGTTAAAACAACTATATGCTTATAAATTATGACGCTCAAAATTCTGATGAATAAAAATTAAAACTATGTTATTATTAAGTATCATACAGCAACATTTCTCTCAAATTGATAAAACAGTACATTAAAAAGTTAGCAGAGGGGACTGGGTGCAGTGGCATGCACCTGTAGTCTCAGTTATTTGAGAGGCTGAAGTAGGAGGATCCTTTGAATCTAGGTGTTTGAGGCCAGCCTGGGCAACACAGCAAAGGCTCCTCTCTAAAACAGTGAAGGGGGAGATGGCTTTTAAAAAAAAATCTCTTCTTTTGTGTGCAAATGCATATTTTACCCAATTGATTTAAAATGAATAATGAATAATAACATACACATAATAACATTGAACTCTTACTCTCCCCAAAAAATTTCAACTAATTTAAATAGGCAAACTGAGAATAAAGAGCAATCTAATTAAATGGCTTTACTTGACTATTTGTAGGACGGAGAAGGAGAAGGAGAAACCTTAAAGACAAAAAAAAACAAAACAAAAAAACCAGAGAGACCTTTTTACAGGGATATTTTGCCTCCTTTCCACCTGTAAAGTTTTTTTGTATTCCCAATGATAATATCAGGAAGAGAAAAGAAATCAAGATTGCAAAAAAAGATGAGTTAAAAATATTTGTATTGACGGGGTGTAGAGGCTCACATCTGTAATCCTAGCACTTTGGGAGGCAGAGGAGAGAAGAGAGGATCCCTTGAAGTCAGAAGTTTGAGACCTGCCTGAGCAAGAGCGAGATTCCGTAGAAAAATTAGCTGGACATTGTGGTGTATACCTGTAGTCCCAGCTATTTGGGAGGCTCAGGCAGGAGGATTGCTTGAGCCAAGGAGTTTGAGGTTGCAGTGAGCTATGATGACGTCACTGCACTCTGCATTCTAGCCCCGGGCGACAAGGCAAGACGCTGTCTCAGGAAAAAAAAAAAATTGTATTTACTAGAAAGGGTAGAGAAGTGCGTTACAATATGGCCCTGCCTGAATCCTGTGATACTGACTTCCTGGTGTTTCCTTGATTTTATCGTTAGCTGTTAGATTATGATTTTTTACCCTAATTCAACTCCTTAATCTGTAACATTGATCATTTCGTTCCGCTTCTACTTAGAGCATGTTGTATATTCTTTCATATATTAATTTAGTAAGTATTAAATACTGAAAACTTACTATGCGCAAGGCATCGGGGATACAGTGGTAAGTAAACAAGAGAGATGTAGTCCCTTCTCTTGTGATTTTACAATTTGAGCTGGGAGGAAAACACAGTCCTAAAATGAATAATATCTAATGCAATAAATGCCTCCCAATGGTATAATAGCATGGAAGCTTTGGTAAGTACTTAACCAAGCAGCCTGACTTAGTCTCATGTATCAAAGACTTTCCTAAGCATTGATCATCATTCTGAGTCTTGAATGGGAAGCAAATGTTAGTCAAGTTACTCATGATAAGGATAAAAAAGTAAGGATGAATCCAAAGGCTTGGAAGGAAAGAAAAATGATGTGCTCAATAAATTAAAAAAACCCTCAAGTGGCTGGAGCAAAAAGACGAAGAAAATGGATATTGTGAAATAAGTATGGAGAGAGAGAGAGGGGCAGAAAATAGAGAAATGGAGCAACAGAGGACATTGTAAGCTTTGCTAAGAATCCAGAAGCATCAGTAAGCAACCGTCCATCTAGGGTTTTAAGTGGGAGAATAAAATTATCAGATATACATATTTAGCAAATAATTCTGGACTCAGTGTGAGAATTGAACAGACTGGATGGGGGGGAATAGTTTCAGGGACATCAGTTACGTGACAATTTAGTAGTGTAAGAAGACTATAGGGGTTTGGGTGAGGATTGCGGTAATGGAGATGCAAAGAAGAGAACAGATATGGGATGCATTTAGGAGCTGAGTGTATAATACACCTGTAAAATGACTAGCTGAATATGTTCAGTGCACATTGGAATAACTGGGCTGGTGCTCAAAAAAGAGATCTGGGCCAGGTAGATATTCATGTGAGATAAATATTACAGAGATGGTGCTATGGTTTGCATGTGTCACCCAAAGTTCATGTGCTGGAAATTTAATCCGCAATGCAACAGTGTTGAGAGATGGGACCTTTAGAAGAATTGATTATAAGATGAGAGTCAGGAAAGGAATGTGAAAAAGGAGAAAAATCTAGCTCAGGGTATCATACAAGTCCAAAATGGAGGCAGTTTAGAGAAAAAAAAAATAATAGCAAGCAGCTTTATCATATCAACAAATACTAGCTAACATTTTTTTAATAACCTACACTTTAATCAGTGCTGCCCAACGTCCTCATGTCATGGCACACATTACAAATGATAGTATTTGTGTGACACGCTTTGGTCGAATAAACCAGGGGATGGGGAGGTTTGAGTCAGAGAGGAAGAGGGACTTTTATTTCCTTGAACATCACCTAGGAATTCAGTGCTTCACTGTGCTCTGCCACGAAATTCACTGTACTGTGTTTTGTTCCTCCTTGGTTCAGGGATGTTTTTTCAAAGCCAAAAATAAAAACAGGGTAAAAATCTGTATTCCTATGGGACCTCCCAGACATATATAATATATAATACTATTTCATTGTAATTGCCTCTTTATCTTCCCGGTGACAGAGAGATTCTCATCGTAGGTTTATGCGGATCCTGAACACCTGATATGCAACACTGGATAGATGAGATTGACAGCAGTTTATTAGACTCATATACTGCTAGCCTGGGGGAAGAAGACGGAACACACCACTCAGGGTCACATGGAGGTTTTGCCAGGTGCTACGGGGGGCTGAAGTGACACCTGATCCCAGCAGGAGAATGTGGTTGGCTTGTGTGAATAATTTGATAATCTGGCAGCAAAACCAAAGCAAGATGCTCAGAGATAAGCAGGACCTGTGCCTCATCCTTGTGATGAGGGGGGTTGTTTGACTAGAGGTCGGTGTCCATAGGAGTAGAGTAGGGAGGGGAACTTGTGATTAGGCCATTTGAGTCTCAGTTTTTCCCACATGTCAAGCACACATAATATTGGGCCTTAATCTTAGGCCTTATACTGTGCTCCCACAAAAGCCCAGAGAACAAAGTTTAGCTGCCTGGAAGTGAACACTGAATGTTCTTCCTGATCTCTCTCTCACTCCTATTTTCTTAACCAGTCACTATGACCAGAAAGGGCCCCCTTCAAGCACCTCATAGACGCTTTCCAAAATGGAAAAGAAAGCCTTAGACTCAATTGTATCTTTTCCACATTAAGGAAGAATGTTTTGAGCTGAACTCTCCAGACTTGGTTCTTGACATGCTAAAAGAGAAGAGGAAGGATTTAGAAAATTCTCTTTGAGGTAGAAGCCTGACTTAATGGTTTTTTTGTCTAGCCAAAGAGGTCAAGTGCCTGTCAACTCTTGCTCTGGAGATGCAAACATCAAAATTTGTATTCAGGTGAGGACCTGCAAGAACAGGTTTTTGGTGGGGATTAGAGTGTATTAGTTTAATATTTTCCAACCTATTATCCCATGTGTATTATCTTAGAATCTTTATTCCATCCATTAGTTTTGAGCATCTTGCATATATTAATAAATACAATATATCCTTATCATACATCAAAAATTACTTTTTAAAAATTCTACAGTCAGGGACTTTTTTCCCCATTGATTTATTTCTAGTATTTATACTTAAGTGACTGTGTAGATGGCTGTGCTGTCTTCAGAGTTAAGTAATTTAAGAGGAAGAAAGCTAAGTGCTGAGTAGTGAGTGGGTAGGGTGTTTGGTAAAATGCAGGCATGGGAACGAGAAATTCAGTTTGAGGCTGTGAGATACCAACAAAAAGGCCTACTCTAGAGTTCAGAGAAAGAGAAAGTTTGAAATCCATCGCTTTATGGATAGTAGTAAAAATCACATGAGTATGTGAGAGTTCTCAGAGTCCAAAGTCCTGACCACATAACAGCTATGTTCCCTGAGCCAGTGATACTGAGAGAGAATACACTGTTATTAACTTTCCAGGTTTTCCAGAGTAATCCTGAGTTAATACTCCTGTCTCAGGAGTCAAGTTGTTTAATACATATATGTCCTTGCTATTTTGATATTTTATCTCTGTCATTATCTGTCTGGAGTTTACCAAAGTAAACTTTTTATTATACACACTTCTGAATATGTTCACAACCTTCCCATAGGGTCCTTCTACTCTAGCTACAAGATCCAAAACTCTCCAGCCTCTCACCCAATTCTTATCTTTACTTTGATATTGAATCTTCAGTGACAGTTTAGATATATTTCCAGAACATTCTTTAAAAGAAATTTGTACTCAATACTTACACCTGAAGTCCCAAGAGCATGTCTATCTCTCGGATACTCATAAAGAGTATCTGTGATGGTTTTATTTCCAAATAGAGTATTTTATGTTTCCCTGGCCTAACAAGAGAAGCAGAGCTTGCAATTATACATTTAAAATCATGGGGGAAAAACATGCTCTTTCTCAGAGTCTTAAAAAATTTGTCTGTCAATTGGAACATTAAAATAACATTTTCCATTTTTTCTCTGCTTCACGCTGTGATATTTGCACAGAACTTCAAACATAATGCATTTCTAAGATTCAGCTTATAATGGCACTGCAGGAATTCATTGATAGTCCCACATGACTCATAAGAAAAAAGAAACAAGAAATAGTGTCACCACATGCTTTGTTTTGAACAAGTTAACTAAACATTACAAGAGCATATTAGAAAAGCAATCACTTTATCTAGTTGAGTAATTGCCCACTTGAATCCCTAAAGATCAGTTATTGTAACATGTACTATAAGATTTCCACTATGAGTCTTAAGTGAGTCAATAAAAGGTCATGTTTATATACGTTAAAAATACTTGAAAGAATAATATTAACATTCACTCTTGGGCCATGCCCATACTTGCCCAGTAAAAGGTATTTCTCTAGGAAATATGCTGCCTTCAACATTAGTATTCTTCTAAATGTGCAGCAGATGTGAACATTGAAATTTACTTTCAATATATTTTGATTTAATAGTATTAAAGAGAAGCCAGTGTCAAGTTTATTGGTATGCAAGGAGGTCTTGTTTAATGCCATGTTGCTGATATTGGCCATTCAACTCATAGATGTAGAAAGCCTCCAAAATCTAACTACTGTGATACTCCAGCACTATTTTTTTTTTTTAATCTGGAAAAGTAGACATAGCAGGCCCTCCATATTTGTGAGTTTCACATTCGTGGATTCAACCCAATCTAGATAAAAAATATTCAGAAAAAAATTTCTCCAAAGTTCCAAAAAGCAAAACTTGAATTTGCCATGCACTGAGTACTAGGTTGAATGCACTCCAATAAAGTAATATGTACACATTGTATTAGGTATTATAAGTAATGTAGAGATAATTTAAAGCATACTGAAGGATGTGTGTAGATGATATGTAAATACTATGAATTTTTATATAAGGGACTTACATGTCTGCAAATCTTGGTATCCACAGGGGTCCTGGAATCAAGCTCCAATGGATACCAAAGGATGACTATATGAACAAGAGAGAGACATTTTAGCAGATAAATTGAGGCATATAGTTAAATTTGCAATAATTTTATGCACTTTACTTTGAAATAATAAAACAATGTACGGTTTTATTTCTTATGGAAGATTCTATATCACTAATATATTATGATCTCTAGTAAAACTAAGTTTAAAGGTTTTCATAGTCTCAGAATACACATCTTAGTTACTTGTGCTGTAAAATGATGTAATAAAATGTGTAACATGAGTTAAGAGTTATAAAATCAAAAATGGGAACAGAAAAATAAAATAAAACCCTCCACTTAAAAATAAAATCCCTAGGACTTAGAATAGTGGCTAAAATACACAACAGAAACCAGCAAGGTAGAGCAGATTTAGAAGCAGAACTATGCTCCCATTTCTGTGAACATCTCCAAGGCTCTGCACTAAAGATAATTTGTATATTTGTAGTTATGAGGATTCCCACTTTCTACAGGTGACCTTTGCTGTCTTATGGGAGTGACAAGGAAGCATATCTCAAGTTCATGTTTATGACTCACTAGAGACTCATTCCATGGAATTTCCCTGACTTCAGAGTCTAGTGGGCTGAAATAAGACAAATAACTATTTCCAAAGGGTATTCCCATATTCCTCAAAATATTGGGGCCTGAATGTTTTCCAGAACTTGCTTTGATTTTGGCAAATTGGTACAATTAGTGATTACTGCTACCAAAGAAGTATTCATTTCCTTTAATGGAGAAAAAGGACCAGGGAGTTAAGGAATCTACTCTTAAGCAAGTATATATTCTCCCAGGAATTTTCCCACTTGCACACTTTGAAGTTTTATAGAGAAGAGTAGGGTGGAATTTTCTTTCCCCAAAAGCAAGAGAATTAGTTAAGCAATAAGGCTAAGTAAATACACATAATGATATTCTGAAACGGAGGAACAAAAGAAATAAAAGTTGATGTCTCTAAGAAAAATGGAAAAGACATTTTATTTTAGGAAACTGGAAGAGAATGATATTATTTCAATAATGATGTGTGAGGGATATAAAGGTCTGGTCTTTCTAATTAATTAAATAATCTTTAAGAAGTGTTTTTTCACACTGCATATTGAGATCCTTTTCGTAATTTTTGAAAAATAAAATTAGAAGATATATTGTACATACTAGCTAGATATTCATCAAATTCTTCTTCCTGAAAACACAGAATTACTCCACAATCTTGCAGCTGAGTTGAATATGTTTCTTGCTTTTGGCCAAGGAAGTGGGTGAAAATAGTATATGTACTTTCTAGCTTATCATCAGGACCTCTTTTTGATCCTGTTAAGGTTAATTTAAACATGAGTTTAAATTAACAGATTGCAAGATGAACAGAGACTAAATCCTGAGTACTTGCTTAAAGGTAACTGCTGTTTTAGTCAGTTTAGTTTGCTTATAAGAAAGTACTACAGACTGAGTTGCTTACCAGCAGTCCCCAATCTTTTTGGCACAAGGGACCGGTTTCATAGAAGACAGTTTTTCCACAAACAGGGGTGGGGAGGATGGTTCAAGCACATTACATTATTGTGCAGTCAAACCTCTCTGCTAATGACAATCAGTATTTGCAGCCACTCCCAGTGCTAGCATCATTGCCTCAGCCCCACCTCAGATCACTGGGCATTAGATTCTCATAAGGAGCATGCAACCCAGGTCCTTTGCATGTGCAGTTGATGGTAGCGTTCCTGATCCTATGAGAATCTAATACCCCCACTGATCAGACAGGAGGCAGAGCTTATGCTGTGATGCAAGCAGTGGGGAGCGGTTGTAAATACAGACGAAGCTTTGTTTGCTCACCTCCTACTGTGTGGCCTGATTCCTAACAGGCCACAGACTGGTCCATGGCCCAGGGGTTGCGGAATGCGATTACAGACAATAGAAATCTATTTCTCCTAGTTCTGGATGCCAGAAGTCTGAGATCCAGGATGTCAATATTGTTGGATTATGGTGAGGACATTCTTCCAGGTTGCAGATTAGAAACATCTCATTGTATCCTCACATGGTGGAAAAAGAGCGAGTTAACTCTCTGACCTCTTCTTATAAAGGAACTAATCTCATTCATGACAGCTTCACTTCCATGACCTAATTTCCTCCCAAAGTCCTCACCTCTACATACTATCACATTGTCAGTTCGGATTTCAATATTTGAATTTGGTGAGGGGCTGGGGGGTTGCATAAGGTGTGGACAGAGACATGCAGTCCATGACAATTGCCAAAGAAAGTCAATCCCAATACACATCAGCCTGTGACAGGAGCAAGAAATAAACATTTGCTGTTACTAAGCTACTAGGGTTCCATGCTTTAGTTTTAACCACTGCATTACTTAATCTACTCTAATTCATATATTGATATTAGGTGAGGGCTGCAGCTGTAACAAACACTTAAGATATGTGTTATAGATTTAGTGATCAGGGAAAGAAGAGTTTGAAAGCTGACACTGAACTTCAGAAAGATGGTGACCTATATTATGGAGGGGCAAACATTCGGTGAAACTTTTGCATGCAGTAACTTGAAAGCAGACCATGTGCCTATTCATCTGGAAACTCTAGGGGATATGGTTGGAAAAAATATAGTAGTATATTTAGTATATTAGTATATTTATACTAGACTGGCATATTTTGAACATTATTGACTACTTTTGGAGGCCAATTTGAGAATAAATTGACCATTTTGCAAGCAGAAATGAAAGGGAATAAAAACTCAAAATTCTGTGCCATCCAGAGTTGGAAAAGCTAGCTGCTTAGAGACTCCAAGCAGTTGGTAAGAGAATTTTAAAAGAACTGAACAACAAAGATCCAGTAAAATGTCTCAGCTAAAAATACAATAAATCAAAGCTAAAGTCCACATGGATATGCATGGCTTTCCCATTCATTTTCCTAAATAGGTGGTTACCATTAAATTAAGAGAGAAGCAAGTTGTTGAAAAGCAATGAAATAAAGAAATGTGAGAACTACATCTGGAAAAGAATTTGGGGTATGTGATTACCGGTACAAGTAAAATTAGAGTGAAACAAATCAGCAGGCTACTAATTTGAGAAAATTGTATTGCCAAAATGTCATAAATTTGAATGACACAGAATTAAAACAAATAAATTAAAAAAATAATAATAAAAACCTTGAGAATCCAATTTTCCACCAGCATGAGGTAGACTCTGAAGGCTCTATAGCCCCAAGGAAGGTATTCTTTCTAACACTCACTTCAGATGTGACCAAGGAGAAGAGAGGACTAAAATGAGTTTACAGATGGGTGGTGATCAAGGAGCCATGAAGAAAAGTGAATAAAATGATTCCTTCTATAAAAATTAATTAGACCTTAATACAGGTACCTTCCATGCTCAAGGTTGGAGACCTTCACAGTATTTTTCCAGTGAGATTTCAGAATTGCAATGGGCAAGTGTTCACTGTATGTCTTCTATTCTTTCCTTTTCTGCATGGAAATGTTTATTCTCCACCATCAGACATAGTGTGTGTATGTGTGTGTGTGTGTGTGTGTGTATGTGTGTATTTGTATGCATACATAAGTGCATGCATGTGAAAGAGAAAATTATATCATCTTTTGCCCCTGACACAACTGTAACATATTTCAAAAGTAGACTAATTGTTAGGAGAGAACTAAATTAGTAGTCTAAATTGAATTCAAAATCAAATCACATCATTAATTTTATAGAAGACATTGGGCTTAGAATTATGAAACCATGTCTATTTCTATCTTATTCTTAATGAAAATTGGAAAATGGCTTCTGATTAGATTTTTAAGTGTTTCCAAATAAACTGTAAAAATTAATTTCTACCTCCTTCTTGTTAACTCAATGAGATGGCTTTGAACCATTTATAAATTTCTGCTTTTCCAGCAAGTGACATCCCGTAAACCTGCAGTCCCCAATTACCAGGCCGCAGACCAGTGCTGCTCCAAGGCCTGCCAGGAACCAGGCCACACAGCAGAAGGGTATCAAGTGAAGCCCCACCTGCACCCACGCTGCTCCCCATCTTTGACATCACGGCCCAAGCCCTGCCCCCCACCCCGGATCAGTGGCGGCATCAGACCCTCATAGGAGCAGGAAACCCAGTGAGGCAAATTTCGCGTGCAAGGGATCCGAGTTGTGTGCTCCCCATGAGAATCCAACGCCTGATGATCTGAACTGGAGCCAAGACAATGATGCTCCCCTACACCCACCCCCCCACCTCCATGGAAAAACTGTCTTCCACGAAACCAGTTCTTGGTGTCAAAAAGGTTGGGGACCACTGCCTTAGACCATATCAAGAAAGAAATTTAAAACAAGCTTGCTTTTTAACTTAGAACTGGATTTTATAATGTGTCATTCTTCAGAAACCAGAAATTATTTTATGCTAACGCTGTATTTATTTCCTTGGCAGTGTCAAAGAGATTTTCTTCGAGCATTTTATAATATGACTCAGTATTTATAGCAGTGACATTTAAAATCAGTTTTGCTTCACATTTTCCCTTATTTATTTAAGTTCCAAGACATTTTGCCACCAAACACAATTAAAAGTTTTCTGAGTCAACAAATGCAAGCTGAGAACCTACAGTATAAAACACTATGCTAAAAGCTTACACAGGAAACAAAGAGCTACAATTCAGCATAATTCACAAACTACCACTCTGGAATTTTTTTCAGCTTCATGGGAGATAATGTATCAAAAGAAATCAATGTATTACAAGAGTCAATTGCATAATAATAACAAAAAGCCTATTTGTTTTCAAAGTATCTTTGCTTTCATATATGTTGTGTCATTTAATCTTCATTAAAACTACACAAGGCAAAGAGAGTTATCATCCTTGACCCCCTTTTTACATACCCATTCCTATTTGAATTCAATAGAAGAGTACTTCTCTATTGTCCTGATTCAGGGAGAAATATCAAACCGATTTTATTTAGAAATATTTGGGTGGGGAGGGTGAAGATACGCTTTCCTTTCCATATACTTAGGGGTCCAGGATCCATTATCTAATTTTCTGGGGATTATGATTATCTCCAAACAGTATAAGGATTGGCAACATGAGGGTAAATCTAGTGAGGACTGAGCAAAATCTTGGAAAATATAATTTATGCTGAAGAGGAATCAATTATTTATGCTGAATAGTAATGAAGCAATGTGCTAGCTGCAGGTGACGGGAGGTGAGCGCTGAACACCAGAGGGAAAAACAATAATATGGCCTCAGCATAAGGGAGCACAGTGCTCACTGACTGGCTACCCACACTCTCACAAGACTCTCTGGCACTATCCATGGGCACAATCCTTCAAGTGGACCTTGGTGCCATTCCGTTCCTGTACATCTGATGCTTTATGTCATCCAAGAACCTATCAACCACTTTCCCTAGGACCCATGACCTGTCCACCTCTAACTCACTTTTACTATCTCAAATCTGTACTACTTTATTAATCTCTTTCTAATTGGTTTCTCTGCTATACATCTCTCCCACTCCCCAAATGCTACATTGCTGCACTTCCTAAAACACAAGTCAGATGCTGTTATTTTCTCATATACCGGGCTTCTTATCACAGAATTCTACCTGTCTGACAATCCTCATCTAATACCACCATGTTCTAAATACCCAAGATACTTTTAGGTCATTCTCTCCAACCAAAATGCTACTTCAGGCTCTCACGTCTGTGCTGATGTTTCTGCTGTATGGAATGATCTTTTTCCCTATTTTCTCTGTAGGAATGATATCTCCACATCTTCAAAATCCCATGCTGCTCTAATAGGAAGAGTTAATGTCTCATCCCTCTTGTTTGTATTGTAAGTTCACTATTCTAGCATTATCAAATTGCTTTGCAATTTTTATTTGTGAATATGTCATTCCCCCCCTCCAAGTGAGGTGCTAAGGTTCATAAAGACAGAGCAAACAATAGCCAGTACCTTTAATGGCCCACTACGATTTCTTTCTCCACTCTCAGGGACTATTTATACTTCATCAAACATGTCTCCATATTTCCTCATGATATACTTTTATCTTGAAATACTATGGCTTGTTTTTCATATGTTAAATTTCTAATAATCCTAAAATTCTGTTCAAATGTCATTGCTATTTTGAAACAATTGATGCATAGTAAATGACATAGATATTATTTTCTTTCTTAAATATGTGATTTCTTCTGCACTGTTTCAGAAAACAAAAGAATTATTTCCTGTTCTATTCTTCCATAGCACTGTATACAGCAACAACACAGAACATTGTTATTATCAAAGAGAGGAAATGAGAGCAACGGCTCTGGAGACAGGCAGTTTTGAGCATGTTATAATCCAACCATGCACTAACTTTTAACATGGGAGAACTATCTTTGTTTAAATTGAGTTTCTTAGAAAAACTGATTTTACATTAGTGCCTAAATTAAGAGATTGCTTTGTGTGTTATGCTTATTAAAAGACATCATGTTTATAAAGTGCTTAACAAAGTACCAGATAATGATGTTATAAATTATAATTATAAATAAATGTTATACAATTATAAATAAATGTTATAATTACTAGTGTATTTACACCTATTGCAAGCGAGAAAATTGGGGAAAGCATATATGCCCTATCCCAGTTCCCTTATAATCCTGGCATTTCCAAGATGTCCTTCCCAAAGAGAGGATATGGCAGCACTGAGAAGCAGGAGTATCTGTTACAGTTGGAAGGAACATTGGTGTGATAATAGTGGTTGGCAATCACTGTTCTAGCTTTGAGGCATCTTGAAATCAATGATTCTACTGCATCTATTTTGCACTGGCATAAATGAAGATAATTTTTACATAAAATGAGTATCTCGTGTAAATGTGAACTGGAAATCGGAACATAGATGTTATTTTAGTTTTTTATTTAAAACTACATTATGTGCCAATTCCAAAGACTTCAAAAATTTTTTAAAGAAACCATTTGGGGCCAGGCGCGGTGGCTCACGCCTGTAATCCTAGCTCTCTGGGAGGCCGAGGCGGGCGGATTGTTTGAGCTCAGGAGTTCGACACCAGTCTGAGCAAGAGCGAGACCCCATCTCTACTAAAATTAGAAAGAAATTAATTGGACAACTAAAAAGATATATAGAAAAAATTAGCCGGGTATGGTGGCACATGCCTGTAGTCCCAGCTACTCAGGAGGCTGAGGCAGGAGGATTGCTTGAGCCCACGAGTTTGAGGTTGCTGTGAGCTAGGATGACGCCATGGCACTCTAGACCGAGCACCACAGTGAGACTCTGTCTCAAAAAAAAAAAAAAAAAGAAACCATTTGGCTAATAATGAATAGTTGCAATTGGCACTCTGAAATAATGACATAATCATGTGAGAGAATAACAAACAATGAATGACATGTATGTTTTTATCAT
>CAUYSK010027272.1:0-17448 GCA_963575035.1 Avahi laniger | reverse complement strand
ATTCTATTTTATTGGGTTTTATTCCCCCCTCCAATATTACTAACTCTTTTATTACAACTTTAAATTAAATACCATGGTTAAACATTCATCATAACCAGACAATATTCTGCCTTTTTTTGAAAAGTTTCTGTTCATGTCCTTTGCCCACTTTTTGATAGGGTTGTTTGAGTTTTTCTTGCTGATTTTCCTGGGTTCTAAATAGATTCTGTTATCAGCCCTTTATCAGATGTGTAGCATGTGAAAATTTTCTCCCATTCTGTAGGTTGTCTGTTTGCTCTTGTGACAGTTTCTTTGGCTGTGCAGAAGCTTTTTAATTTGATCAGGTCCCATTTATTTATTTTTGCTATGGCTGTGATTTCCTTTGGGTTCTTCTTCATAAATCCTTTGCCTAGACCAATGTCTATAAGGATTTTTCCAACATTTTTGTCTAGAATTCTAATCATTTCACATCTTAGATTTAGTCTGTTACCCACAGTGAATTGATTTTTGTGAGAGGTGAAAGGTGTGGATCCTGTTTCAGTCTTCTACATGTGGCTATCCAGTTTTCCCAGCATCATTTATTGAATAAGGATTCTTTTTCCCAGTGTATGATTTTGTCTGCTTTGTCAAAGATTAGATGGCTATATGAGGATGGTTTTATATCTGGGCTCTCAGTTTTGTTCCACTGGTCAATGTCCCTGTTCTTGTGCCAGTATTAAGCTGTTTTCATTACAATAGCCTTGTAGTATAGTTTAAAGTCCAGTAGATTGATACCTTCCATTTTCTTTTTATTGCCTAGGATTGCTTTTGCTTTACGGGGTCTTTGGTTCCATACGAAGCATAAAATTATTTTTTCTATATCCGTGAAAAATGATATTGGTATTTTAATAGGGATTGCATTGAATCTGTAGATCACTTTGGGTAGTATAGACATTTTGACAATGTTGTTTCTGCCGACCCATGGGCATGGTATGGTTTTCCACCTGTTTTTGTCCTCTGCTATTTCCTTCCTCAGTGTTTCATAGTTCTCCCTGCAGAAGTCTTTTACCTTCTCAGTTAAATATATTCCTAGGTACCTTATTTTCTTTATTGCTATTGTAAAGGGTATAGAGTCTTTGATTTGATTCTCAGTTTGACTGTTATTGGCATATATGAATGCCTCTGATTTGTGTGTATTGATTTTGTATCCTGAGACTTTACTGAATTCATTTATCAATTCCAAGAGTCTCTTGGTTGAATCCTTGGAGTTTTCTAGATATAGTATTGTATCATCAGCAAAGAGTGAGAGTTTGATCTCTTCTGCCCCCATTTGGATGCTCTTAATTCCTCTTTCTTGTCTAATTGCTCTGGCCAGGACTTCCAGCACTATGTTGAATAGAAATGGAGATAGTGGGCAACCTGGTCTGGTTCCAGTTCTAAGTGGGAATGCTTTCAATTTTTCCCCATTCAGTATGATGTTGGTTGTGGGTTTGTCATATATGGCTTGTATCATTTTTAAGTAAGCCCCATCTATGCCTATTTTGTTAAGCATTCTTATCACAAAAGGGTGTTGAATTTTGTCAAATGCTTTTTCTGCATCTATTGAGAGGATCATATGGTCTTTGTTTTTGCTTCTATTTATGTGGTGAATTACATTTATAGATTTGCGTTTGTTGAACCATCCCTGCATCTCTGGGATGAAGCCTACTTGGTCGTGATGGATTATTTTCTTGATAAGCACCTGGATTCAGTTTGCGAGGATTTTGTTGAGAATCTCTGCATCTATATTCATAAGGGATATTGGTCTGTAGTTTTCCTTTTTTGTTGAGTCCTTTCCTGGTTTGGTATCAGGGTTATGTTGGCTTCATAAAATGTGTTGGGGAGGATGCCATCCTTCTGGATGTTGTGGAATAATTTCTGCAGGATTAGCACCAATTCTCCTTTGTAGGTTTGGTAAAACTCGAGTGTGAAACCATCTGGTCCAGAACTTTTCTTTTTAGGTAGGTTTTTTATTGCTGTTTCAATTTCAGTCCTTGATATTGGTCTGTTCAGGAATTCTATTTTTTCTTCCTGGTTGAGCCTAGGGAGGCTGTGTGTTTCTAAAAATTTGTCCATTTCCTCCACATTTTCCAGTTTGTATACATAAAAGGTTTAGTAGTATTCATAGATTATATCTTGTGTCTCCGTGGCATCAGTTGTAATTTCTCCTTTTTTGTTCCTGATGGAGCTTATTAGAGATTTTTCTTTTCTGCTTTTTTTTAGTCTAGCCAAAGGCATGTCAATTTTGTTTATTTTTTCAAAGAACAAACTTTTTGTTTTATTAATCTTCCATATAGTTTTCTTCTTGTCAATTTCATTTAGTTCTGATTTGATCTTATTAAGAAAACAGAATAATGGCCAAGAGAGAGATGAAAAAATGCTCAGCATCACTAATCATCAGGGAAATGCAAATCAAAACCACAATGACATATCACTTATCTCCAGTAAGAATGGCCTTTATCAAAAAGTTCACAAACAATAAATGTTGGCGTGAATGTGGAGAGATAGGAACACTCATACACTGCAGGTGAGACTGCAATCTAGTGCAACCTCTGTGGAAAGCCATATGGAGATACCTCAAACAGATACAAGTAGAACTACCATTCGATCCAGCAATCCCATTACTGGGCATCTACCCAAAAGAACAAAAGTCACTCTATAAAAAAGACACTTGCACTTGAATGTTCATAGCAGCACAATTCACAATTGTAAAGATGTAGAAACAACCCAAGTGTCCATTAATACATGAACGGATTAATAAAATGTGGTATATGTCTACCATGTAGTACTATTCAGCTATAAGAAACAATGGTGATGTAGCATCTCTTGTATTCTCCTGAATAGAGCTGGAACCCAATCTACTAATTATCCCAAGAATGGAAAAATAAGCACCACATGTACTCACCAGCAAATTGATTTCACTGATCAACACTAAGTGCACATATAAGAATAACCTTTATTGGGTGTCAGGCAGGTGGCAGGAGGGAGGAGGGATGGGTATATGCATACATAATGAGTGCAATGTGCACCATCTGGGGGATGGAGAGGCTTGAAGCTCTGACTTGGGGGGGTTAGGGGGTAAGGGCAACATATTAAATCTAAACATCTGTACTCCCATAATATGCTGAAATAAAAAAAAAAGAAAAGAAAATATACAGGGAAAACATCAGCAAAAAAGCAGGCTTACCTATATTAAAAAAACAAAAAACAGACTGTATACCTAAAACCTTCCGTTTAACTTTCTTTGAAGCCCGCATATTCAGGAAGCTCTCTAAGCACTTGTGATGTCTGATAATGTCATTATTTGGCTCCATTCTTTTCCAGATATTACCCAAGTAATTATCATGTCACTGGGAGATAAAGGCATAATAGCCCAGTTTTCCTTGCCTAAGCAAGTTTATTCAGCTCCAGGGATTATTAGGCAAGCTCTCAGTGTTACAGGGTTCAATTCCAATATCTTCTTAAATTAAAAGTAGCTTAACTAAGGATTGTTTATAATTGTTGTAAATACAGAAAAACCTTATAATTTTTTTAAATGATTAGATATCTTGACACATGCTTTTTCCCTCACAGATCTTTTCATTCTCCTGCTTCATATATTTCTGTTTACCTTCAGAGACCTTTACTTTTATTTGAAGACGTCCTTGACTTTTTCAAGAAGAATGTGTTCAAATTCTTACAAGTTTTTATTTAGCATTTATAACAAAAGAGAATGATTGTTTTTATTTATGTAGTTCTCATTGTTTAGATATTGACTCTTTTCCCAAAAGAGATGTTGTAAATATTTATGCACAGGTCTTATGTTCAATATGTAATATTCCTATTATTTGTTGGTTAGTCTAATGAACGAATGTATTGAAAATGTTTTGAAAGAATATTCAAACATAGATATGAATTACTACTAAAACAGATTCATATGCAATGTAACTTTATGTGATTAAAATCATTGTAGAAATATAGATATGTTTCTAAAAATAGTGTGTAAAGAAATCATTTAAAAAATAGTTTATGGAAACATTCCAGTAATAATAATCTATGTTCAATAGTTTAAACAACTAAAAACAAAAAGCTGAACTGAAAGCCATACTGGACTTCAGATAAACTTCTACATTTTTAAATGCGTGTATAGAAATCTAGATTTTTATATACTGGAATGAAATTTACATATAACAGCAAAAATAATAGCTAACATATTCTAAGTACCTAGTATTTACCAAACCCTATTTTAAACTGCTTTATATGCACTAACTTAATTTTCACAAGTGAAATATGATACCAAGAAAAGACTATTATAATAAAAAATTTATACAGCATTTTGCAAGATTTTTGTAATTGGATTTCATTCTGCATTATAGTTTTAACCAAAATATGAAATTGTTAATGAAATAATATTAGGAAAGTCACTCAGTGAATTCCCATTTATCAAAAGTCTTTTATTTGATACCAGGAAAGATAGCAAAAATAGGTCAGTATTTAGGTCAATTACACCAAGACCCTCCCTGGAATAAATCATATCTATATTTGAAAAAGGAAATTTGATTAGTAATTTATGCAATGCTAATTAGTTTTTAGCCACAAGCCACCTTTACCACCCGCATCACCCTTTCATTCCAATACCTTTGGGTTAGTTCTAATCTTATCCTGAAAGTTGTTTAACCCAAAATGTCTTTAGGGGATAATTTTCTAACCACCTTTTAAACCACCACCCACAATTTTTCACAAACTAAGATGTGTCAGAAAGGTTATTGCTTCTTGTTATTTTTTTCTTAAATGGAACAAAGGAACTATTAAGTGTGAATAACATAAGACAATTTGATACATTCTATTGGAGATAATATTCTCTTACATATAAAACAGGATGAACCACATCTACATTCTAGGTTGAGAACATTATAGTAAACAATCGAAATGGTTAAATGGGTCCATAAACAACATAAATTTCAAAGATTACCATTTTAAGTGGTATGAATGATCTGAATTTCAAATAATTGATGTAAACTGAAAAGATCATGAAATTTATTCCTTGTCATCCTCAAAATTTTGATGTCAGAGCTATTGACAATGATTTAGCTGAGTAGAAATATTTATCTACTTAAGGTTCTTGTAGACCAAGCAATCTGATTAATGATTTCCTCCCATATGAATATATAAATACATACACATACTGCATGACATACATGTATACACTAACATGCACAAACAGGCACATATATACATGCATATATACTTATACATATATGTGTATGTGTATATTTATATAAATAATAGATATATATTGAGCCCTAATTTTATTACACAATGTCATTCATTATTTTATATATGTTTCATTAGGACACTAATATTTATTTTACATTATCACTTTAATAATTTTAGTAACTTTTAAAAACTTAATTTTACCATTTTAGTCTGAAAATCACAAGTAAATTTTAATTCCCAGAATAAATCAATAACTATTTCATTGCATGTTAACAAACTTGACTCTGTCATTAAGCAACGGGGAGCCATGGAATGAATTAACTACATTTACATTTTAGAGAATGAAATTGCTGATCAGAAAGGCCAGCTAGGACTCTGTTCAAAACATACAAGGGAGAAAAAGTCAGGTCCTAAACTAAGACAGTGACAGTGGGATCAAATAAATCTACGAAAAGTAGGTATTAACTGATCAACACATAAGTGCACATATGAGAATAACATCTATTGGATGTTGGGCAGGGGGGAGAGGGGAGGAAGGAAACGGGACGTGTATATGCATACACAAAGAGTGCAATGCGCACCACCAAGGGATGGACATATTTGAAACTCGGACTTGGGGGGGAGGGGGGGCAAGGGAAACATACGTAACCTAAACATCTGTACCCCTATATTATGCTGAAATAAAAAAAAAAAGTAGGAAGAGAATTAAGGAAAGAGTTCTAGAGTCAACAGATGCCTGGGATTCAATAGGCTGGAAAGAAAATACACCATAAAAGACAAAATGAGGAGGAATGAAGGTTTTTAGGGTGGTATATTTTTAGAGGATTGGATTTTTAAACTTAGAAATTAAGTTCATGATTCAAATTTATTTGCTCAAATCTATTTATATAAATAATTTGAAAATTAGTTTCTTCGAATATACACTGAATCTAAAGGTACCTAGAAAATCTTTTGGTTATTTACTCATTCATTTCTAAGGAGAAAATAAAATATAACTTGAAATTAAGTTCAACTTTTAACAGCTATAGACTTCAACACCCAGATTGTTATTTTATGCTTATAAAACTGCGGTGCTTAATTTGAAACATTTCACACTTAGTTAAATTTTAAGAGTTTTGAAACCTTTTAAATTCAAAATACAAATAAATTAATGGAAATGTGTGAATGCCTCAACTTTATAATCACAGATGGAAGGGTATAAAGCTGATATCAATTGCAACAGAAATTAGAAACTAATCACCACTAATGTTAAATAAAGATGGCATAGAACAGAATATCTAATCTGATTTAATTGAAATTTAAATTCATAGTATGCAAAAGAATAAGAATACAATCATGACTTCCTCCTTTATCAGTGCACACAAGTAATATCAGGTTGCATAATCACATCCCATTGCAAAGTATCATAATGCTATTTTATGAAGAATGGCTAGAGAAAGTGATGCTGATGAATAAATTATAGTTTCAAGTGCTTGAACTGCATATAAATTTACCTTCTGGAAGGGCTGTTAAACAAAAGAACTCTAGAGTCTTGATCTATTTAGAGTATTATAAAAAAATGTATGGCCTTTGCCCTATTTTTAACCTCATTTAACTCCCATTACAAAACATCTCTCTCATGTCGGTATGAAATCACATTTTAAAGAAAAATCCAATGCCTGATCTCGAAACGATGCAATAAACAATCTATTTGTTACTATAGTAAAGGGTTGGGAAGAGTGGTGTGTCTTCTGATTCACCTTTTAGAACACACTCTTCAGTGCTTGTAGTTTTGTTTTGAAAGTACTGTATAATCATCAGTACACTTGACAATACAGACTCCTCCCTGCCAGCACATGAGAGCTACAAAAAGAAAAAGGAGGAGAGTTTAATAGAAAATGTTCATAAAAATCTTATAATGTTAGAGGACAATTTTTTTAGTGAAACGGAAGACTTATTTTAGGAGAATGGAAATAATATGTGCTTTCTAAACAGAATACACATTGTTTTCTTAGAAATGTCCTCTCTTTTTCTGATTTTAGAACTGTTCATAAAAGAATAGTTAAAAGATACTTAAGAAATTTTATTTTTTTAAAAAATAAACCAAAGCACGAACAAATATGGACTTCATAAATTACAAGGCTAAATTTAAGACATTTAAAGTATATGTTTTAATAATTAAAAAATCAAAAGACAAACTGCTGTCCTTTTTCTTATTTCATTTTATGTTGCTATAACAGAATATCAGAGACTTGGTAATTTATAAAGATAAGAAACCTATTTGCTATAGTTCTGGAGGCTGGCTAGGCCAGGATGGAGGGGCCCGCATCTTGCAGCATCATCCCATGGCAGAAAGTGGAAGCTCACAGAGCACAGGCAAGAGAGCAAGAGAGGACTGAATTCACTTTTATAACCAACCCACTGTCTCCATAACTAACACATTCTATTGATAACAACATTAATCCACTCACGAGGGCAGAGCTCTCAAAACCTAATCACCTCTTAAAGGTCCAATTTCTCAACCCTGTTGCATTGAGGATTAACTTTCCAACACGCGGACTTTAGGGGACACATTCAAACCATACCATCCTTTAAATTCAACTAAAAGGAACTCAAAATTACAAGTAATTTCTGAATGGTGAGCCTACAGTGTAAATTGGAAGACCCCTTGTAGGAAAAAAAAAATGGAGAAATAATTGACAAAATACTCAGATAGGGTGTATAAACTTCATTAGTTTGCCAGTTCTTTGGTCGAGACATATGTTTTTTCCTGGATTTGACATCTAGGAGAATTCTGTCACAATGGTCAGTTTGATCAATTGATAATAAGATTTTTGTCTCCAGTTACATTCTATATTTGTTGCTACCTCTTCTTACTGGCTCTTGGTGAACACTAAAGAGCTATTATAAAACACAATGAGGGCTATTTTTTACATGAAGAGAGAGTAGAAGTGAGGATGGTATAGTCTAGGATAATAGTTGTCTGAAAGCTGCAGTAATAACAATAATAAGTGATGCTTTAAATCAGGTTTTTTTTAACTGAAAAATCATAGGGGAGAAAAGTATAATTTTGGAAGAAAATGTGAAAATTGAAACAGAACTGTAGACTCCTCAATTTGAAAAGTTAGAACTTTAAATTCAAATGAATAAATAAAAAAAGCCATAATGTGCTATCACTATAATTTTTCAGAAGACATTACTTCCAAGAGAGAAAATCTCGTTACTTCATACTAACATTTACATATGGGTATGTCTTGTGTTTGTATGTATTTGTGTAAACATTGCCATGGAATCTTACCATTTTTAAGGATGCTTTTGGAAATCACTGCTTAACTCATCTTTTTCTTAAAAAAAATTGTTAGATTCAGGATTTTGCCATAAACTACAAAACAGGAATACAGATTTAATGTATCCACCAATTGTCAGACATTCTGTGTTCTCAAATGAGGTCTTTGTGTATGACTTGCATTTGAATGCTTTCTCAGCTTTGAGGACCATATGTCTGAAATTCTAGTGGTACCGCCACTAGATGACAGCCTTGCCTGTCTGCAGGCAAATGTTTCTAAGCAAGAAGAGATGATTTTTCTAAGAAAATAATTTTTTCAAAAAGACACACATTTAATGTTTACGTAACTACTTTTTATAATATACAAATTATACTTAAAACAAAGTTGACAATCTCAGAGTTATACTAGCAGGTTTCATATGCTCCATTATCTGTGTAATATTGCAAAACCATTTACTGAGCAATCTTTTAGCTAGGCACTTTCCACTAATTGTATTAAAACTTACAAAACTCTATAGAAAAAATACTATTATCATTTCTCTGTTAGGAATGAGTAAACTGAGGCTCAAAGAGGTTAGAAATGTTCAGAGCTCTTCGCATTGTGACTCCTCTCTGCATTTTGGGAGTCATCTTCAGTCCATACTCATTCTATGCTGAGTAATTTGCAGTTTCTTGAAAATTCTCATTTTACATATTCGCACGTTATTTTTTAAAATCGATCTGTTATATATTTCTGCTCACATTCCCTCTTCCTTTTCCTCACTCAACAGTTTAACATCATACTATCATGCATATGTCATCACCAGTCATGTTTTCTATGAAGGAACCTATCCTGCACACATAATCATTAAGCCATGTTCTGTACAGTTATTTTACTAACAATGTTATCAAATATGCAATCCCAGATACTCAATATAACTTATTTGTACCATGTCAGACGACATATCCAATACCATCTCTTTTATCTCACATAAAATGTTACCATACCATTAGATATCAACCTGTCATCAATCATTTTAAAAGAGTATTTTTTGTAAGTTAAAATCTCGTGGTTGAAGAATTATAATTAAAAATAGATTAAGGAAAAAAGGAATTGATGGGTACATGTACATGGAAATTACAGTAGTCTCATTTAAGAGGAAGCTGAATCCAGACATCTGTATCTCTCCCTTCATCACTATCTTAATTTCACAGTCAGGCTGGCACTAGCAGGGAAAGAAGTGCCACTGACTCTTAAACCTTTAAATATCCTTATAGAAGTCAATTTTAAAAAGAAGAGAGTGACTCTCACTCCCCTAGCATCTATCTACTTTCAGTGAGGGACTCTAATCTAACTTGGGTAATGGGCTTACATTTGGAGAAAGGGGGTAGTTGTGGGATTGGCTAAGTCAGTGGTAGGCGTTTTCCCCTGCAACCAGAAAGTGTGCAAGGTACCCCAATGAACTATTCCATCAGGGCCACCTGCAGTGAGGTAGAAGAGAAATTCCTCAATGCATAAATGGGACTTCTCATAACAAAAATAAGAAATATCTACTCTAGATGCATGGCTAAAGAAACATACCATGCGATACAGGATTTCACACTGAGTACATAATTCTATTACACATTTTATCAAGTTAGAATTTTTGTTTTACCTTGGCCCATTTGAATATTTCTATACTTCTAAAAGAGATGAAATCACTAAGTCTTTGAAGGTTAGAGGTGCCATGGGAAGCTGAACAGATTGTGGCTTTGTATGTGACTCAGCCAGAGAACACATTTTGCATATGATTCTGCCCTAGAGACATAACAGGAAGACATTCTTGTGACTATGTATCATTTTACAGAGTTGGAATATTGCAATGGACTGACAGAAAGTGGACCTAAAATGAAGGGAAAACACCAAGTTGCTACAGGCAAAACATACTTGCAAACTAAAATTCTCTAATTAGCAGCACAAAGCTAGAAGCCAAATTTTTGCTACCTTAGCAGCACCCCAGCCAAGGATGCATTAATTAGACATGGAGATAAGCTATATTGCTAAAGCAAACCCATCTTTCATTTATAATTAGGCATTGAGTGACAGCAGTGAACATCAAGATCAAAATTCTAGTCATCAATGATGAGAAGCAAAGGGGTGTCTAAGCTCAAAACCCTTGCCTGGAGTGAAGACCATAAATATGGTCTTTGCTTGAATTTTAACTTTTCAACTGAGCAAAGCCTTATCCCTCATAGCTAAGGGAACTAAGTAAAATGATGAGGTGGAGAGATATGCAGAGACATAAAGTGAATTGTTCCATACACTGAGGCATAACCTGAAATAACCAATCAGTATTGTGGACAGCTGGGAATAGCAGAAGCCGAATTTTAAAACAGGCCTTACTTCATGTGTAGATTACTGCAATAGACTTTTAATTGGTATCAGTGATGTTGTAGGAATAGTGGGGACTGGTCACTGTGATAGACATGTCATAAAGTCTAGTACGTTAAAAAGAGTAGACATTAATAGGCACAAACATTCTGAAAAGGGTAAAGCAGAGAACAAGATCAGATCAACATGTAGGGTGTTAGCAAACCACTGTGAATGTCACAGTTTTATCACAGATATCTTAGAACTGGATCTTAACACAACCACTTCATTTTATGGCCAATAATGTGTACAAGGAAAATTATCATCCTAAGATCACATATTAATACCTAGGCAAGGTCACAACCATGATTGGAACACAAGAGATTTCTAATCCAGTGTCTTTTATAATATTATACTGGTTATAAATAATAGTAATAGAGCCATTAAAAAAACACATTTTTATACATTATATTGTTATTGGTATTTGCATGTTGAAATAAGCTAATTTTTTAAAAAATCTAAAGATGATAATTTTCCCATTTCTGGCAATGAGATGTTTTCTATTAAAATATTTCATTAACTAAAATGACTGCATTTTATGGATGTTCAATTAAAATATTATATACATTGCAATAGTAAATTTTAGGTGATAACGTGTTTGAATTAAGAAATACTTAGAAACTCAGTAAAGCATTATTTTGAGGTGTGTTTGTGAGGTTGTTTCCAGAGGAGATTAGCATGTGAGTCTGAGTGGACAAGGGGGGAAAGTTCTGCTTTCAATGTGGTCAGGCACCATCCCATATGCTGGGAACCTGGATAGAATAAAAGCAGAGAAAATGTGAGGATGTTGATCCATCTGCTGGAGATGGGATACACTCTTCCTTTCCTGTCCTTATATAACAGCTTCAGGTTCTCTGGCCTTTGGACTCTAGGACTAAGAGTTACATCATTGGCTTCCCTTGTTCTCAGTCCTTTGGACTTGCAATGAACCACACCATCAGAACTGCAGGATCTCCAGAGCTTGCAGACAGCCTGTCATAAGACTTCTCAGCCTCCATGATCACGCGATCAAATTCCCTTAGTAAATCCCCTCTCATATATCTATCCATATCCATATCTATCTTATTGCTTAAATTTTTCTGGAGAACCCTAATACATACTTGCATTTTAAATGTATGTATGTTTGTATGCTGAATTTTAAAAACTACTTTAATTCATAATTTTTATATAAAGCTCTGTAACATGAAAATTCACATAAAGTTTTGAAGTAGAGTTCTAGTAAATTGGCTTGTTTTTAGTTGAACAAATAACACAGACTGTAAAGTTGGCCATATTTTCAACATAGGCAATGTCAGAGCTCATTGCATACTATGACTAAACTTCTGTGCCTTGGGATCATGTCCTTCTTAACCATAAATCCAAGTATGGCTAATATCTGTATAATACGAGTTCAACACCATCTGGAAAACGGACCTCCCTTACAAAATAGTCATTGACTTGCCACCTGATGCCCCAAACTCATTTAACAAATGATATAATCTATCAACAACTGAGATAAGAATTGCAATCCAAACATATTTGGGAAAAATAACATATTAACTTGAATTCCCAATAAAGCATGAGAAAAAAACTTAGCCTGGGAAATAATGTAGGAATTCAATATTCTATAGATATTTATCCATAAATATAGAACATAGAAACATGTATGTATAATAATCAGTAATAACTGAAAGATTTAACTATTTTATAAAACCAACTCGTTATTTTTATACTTCTTTATAGTTTCTCTAATGTTTAAACACACACACACATGCACAAGGCTAATACTTTCATAAAGGAGTGGCCTGAAAAATTTCAGCAGAAAAGAAAATCATTTGAAGAATTATATTGCAAGATTTCCCAAGCGTAAGAATCTAAGGCCATAATTCTACTTCACTAAGTTTTAGAACTCAACTGTAGAAAGGCATTTTGAGGAAAGGAATTATTTAAAATGAGAATACCTACATAAATTATTAACACCTTGAAAGTACATTCATATAGATAATTTATTAGTTTAATGTTCTTACTTTACAGATTCATAGATAAAATTATTAGAATTTTATGTCAAATGAAGGTCTTTATATGGCATTATTACTTCAGGATGGTACAAACAGGAATAAAGGGAGTAACAAATTCAGAGAGCCACAGACTAGACATAAATAATGGGAATTTGAGAAAACCGATCAACCTATCAGCAGCTCCATTTATGAGCGCACATTTCACTATCAGTTTTGCATATTTAACAAGGATAAGAATAACAATGATCATGCTGCTAATATTTACTTATTCCTATAATGAAGGAAAAAGTTCTCAGGTAGTTCTTTAAAAATCTTGAGTTTCCCTTTTTTGAGCAGCGGCTTTTACTTTTCAATAGCACTCCACACCTGATTAGATTCACACACAATCTTTGTAATACTTTCAGTGGAAGATGGTGTAGATGATAAATTATCAAGTAATGGTTTACTCTCCCAAAACAAGTTTTATTGATTTTCAGATTTGTGGCAATAGATTATATCTGTAATGGAAGAATCTAGAATTCTATATTTTTCCCTTAGATAATAAGACAACCATCTCTAATAATGTAGGGTATATCCAATCACTATGTTAGGTTATGTATTTTTCAATACTCTAATTTAAGTCTCAAAATAGGTTTTAAAAACTACTATCTATTTTTGTGCTCACAAAATATACCTCAAAATCATAATAGCATGGAGAACTTTTATGCTACAATATAGACATTAATTGTTCTGTGTGTCTATAAGACTGAAACTAAATATAGGTACTATAGTTTGCATTGGTTGAATTTATTTAAAAGTTCTTTAAAAGTTCAGCTTTTAAAGAATGATTTTATTCCTTTTTGACTCTTTTTATTAATTTTTACTTTTTAAGGTTATATAAGCTTAATACGTGGATTTCATAAACTATTTCCTCTCTAATATTGGGTGCTCTTTCTGCTTGTCTCTGTTTTTATGTATAACTATTAACTCATGTTTATTTATGCTTCTATTAAAACCATTTTAAAAATTCCCCAAAAGCGAAGAAAAATGAATTGGGTGATAGATGGATAGGCAGATAGCTAAATAAATATATAGACAGAATAAATATTTCAGGAGTCATTTTTATGTTTTCAATGACTATTTTGAGTTTTCAGATTAATCTTTTAACTCTTTAGAATACATTCATAAAAACGGTCTATTTTAAGAGATGACCACTAAGCATTTGTGTTATGTAGTTGTGCTTTGAATAACAGATACATGTCTGAGTCATACAAAATTAGCTGTGTTTCCATACTGTAATGAAAGTTTGCACTGAAGATTAAGGGAAATGTCCTTTGAATTTGCGTCAATCAGCCAGTTCTACTTTACCAATCTAGAATCATCTAGAAATGTTGAATAATGTCTTTACAAGTCTTTAAGAATAGTCTTTATAAGACTTTAAGATGTTACTAGCAATTCCTTCCAATCCTCAATTCTCCTGTGCCTGATCAGGTTTTTCTAAACGAAATCACTGAAATATATTTCTAGGTAACATTACTGACTCAAGTTTCTCTGCATTTCATTTTATCTTCTGTTTTGTTGCCATCAGGAAGTTTCTTCTAAAATATTGATCTAACCAAAGCATCCACTATTAAAAACCTATGGTGGCACTACACAACTATCAGAATGGCCAAAATAAAAAATAATGACAACATTAAATTCTGGCAAGGATACAGACACTGGCTCACTCATATATTGCTGGCAGGACTGATGCAGCCAGTTTGTGAAATAGTTTGGTAGTTTGTTACAAAACTAAATACAGCTACAATGCATCTGAGCAATTTCACTGTTGGGCATTTATTCCAGAGAAATAAAAACATGCATATACAAAAACCTGTGCACAAATATTCATAGCAGCTTTATCCATAATAGCTCCAAACTGGAAACAACACGGATATCCTTCAATAGCTAAATGATTAAAAACATTGTAAGATATTCTTATCATGGAATACTAATCAGTAATAAAAAGAACCAAACTACTGATACATGCAAAAACTTGTATGGATCTCAAGGGAATTTGGCTGAATGAAAAAAAAATTCTAAAATGTCCATACAGTATGATTTCATTTATATAATATTTATTAGTGAAAGCCAGGGATCAGTACTAGGGGTGGAGGGGAGATAAGTGTGGCTATAAAGGCAACACTAGAGATCCTTGTGGTGACAGAACTGTTCTGTCAATATCCATATCTGTGTCCATGTCAATATCTGGGTTGTAATATTGTACCATAGTTTTGAAAGACGTTACCATAAAGAAAAACTGATCAAAGGGTACATAGTATCTCTAAATTATTTCTTAAAACTTCATGTGAATTTATAATTATGTAAATTTTTACAGTTTATTTAAAACAAAAAACTATGATGACTTCAAAGTGCCTACAGAAAGGAGTACAACCTCCCCCTGTTGATATGTAAGAACATTCAGAATATTGCCTTCAGACGATATTCCTTATCGCCCTTTACTTGCTCTGTATTCTCTCCCTACCTCTACGCTGTAATCCATACTTCACGCATGTTAAACTGAAGTTACTTTTTTGCATCACTTCTGTACCACTGAACAGAGTGAGTTGTGGTTGTTTGTATTATAGTCTCTCTCGTTACCAGTGAATTCTAAGGACACAGCTTCTGGCTAGAGCCTCCCCCCTCTTACCCTCTGTGATGTCTAATCCTACATGTCAACTTTATGGAATTAAAACATATGCAGATAGTGGGCAAAGTATTATTTCTGAGTATATCTGTGAGAGTGTTTTGGAGAGAGACTGGCATTTGAATCGATGGTCTAAGTAATGCAATGTGTGTAGGTACCATCCAAATGGTTGAGGGCCCACACGGAACAAAAAGGCAAAGGAAAGGTGAACTTCCTCGGTCTTCTTGTGCTGGGACATTCTTCTTCTCCTACTCTTGGACATTAGAACTCCAGGTTTTCTGGCCTTTGTGCTCCAAAATTTATTCCTGTGGCTCCTCAGTTTCTCAGGCCTTTGGCCTCAGACTGAGAGTTATTCCCATCAGCTTTCTTGGTTCTAAGGCCTTTGGACTTGAATTGAGCCATGCTACCAGGCTCCTTGGTTCTCCATCTTGCAGTCTGCCTGTCATGAGACTCCTCAAGCTCCATAATTGCATGAACGAACTCCCTTAACAATTCTTCTTTTTCTCTCTCTCTTTCTCTCTCTCTCTCTCTCTCTCTCTCCCCCCTTCTCTCTCTCTCTCTCTCTCTCTTTCTCTTTCTCTCTCCCTACCTATCTACCTATCTTGCATTTGTCCACCTTTCTGGAGAACTCTAATACACCTTCCAAAACAATACATACTAAGAAACATTTACACATTAGCTACTAGGAAGGAGAAAAGAGAAATTAAATAAAAAAGTGAGTGTTTCTTCTTTAGGAATGTTATATAATCCAGTTGTAATGAAAAATCACCTCTTTATTCTAATTTTTAAATTTTATTTGTGCTCTACTACAAAAATAAATTCAGATTGGAATCAACTGCATTCAATATAGCAAGTTTAAATACATTAAAAGAAGTGACAAAAATGAGTTAAAGGAAAAAGATATTAATACTTGTCCAAAAATGCGATAGTCGATGTCATGTTGTACATTGCTTGCCCACAGGGCATGCTACTTATAACGTGTACAACCATGCAGCAGCCTGATAAAGTTTGTACACAATCATGATAATATGTTTCAACATTCTAAGTACCAGATACTATTTTTTTTGTATTTTAAAACTCTCAGCCCATTTATTTGCAAATGCTATCCTGTTAAATAGTCATTTTCTCTATTATATTAATACAATAAAAAAATTAAGACTCAGAAGGGCACTATGACACATTTTGGATCCAAACCCAGGTTTACTTGCATACAAGGGGTGTACATTTAATAATTTAAAGATGATAAGCCTATTAGGTTATAAGTTTTCTATTCAAAGAAAATTCAAAGAGGAAAACAGTCACTAAAAAAGTCGCAGTGTTCATTACGTAGAATAAATTTGTCTGTGAAAACCACACATGTTCCTGAAATTGAAGATGGAGATTAATTTTGTTTGCTCTTCCCAATGAAAAGAAACCAGTCAGCATTCTCGGCATCATTGTGATTTTCAATTGCAATTAACTTGGTTATCAAATGATGCTACATAGATTGCTTAAAAGTACCAGTGGTTTGTAACTCCTATCTCAACTAACTAAAACACACATTCAACACACTCAGATTCTAATATACTGAGTAGATTTTCCAAATTTTGAGTCATAATGGTGAGATATTTTCAAACCTGATTCTCCCAGTGGTTTGATTGTCATTGTGTCAGTCTATCACGTATGTTGAATTTCCACTTGCTGAGAGAATTTTTTTTTTTTTACTGATCTCTACCTTGTGTAAAAGCAGAAGCAGAAATAGTTCTCAAGTTCTCAACAAAGCATTTTATTTATTTGAAGCCTGAGACAAATTGTGTAATGTGTTCTGTAGGTTGCTTGTCCTATGTTAGCATTAGAACACTTCTAAATGTGGTATATGTATACCATGGAGCACTATTCAACTTTAAGAAACAATGGTGATATAGCGCCTCTTGTATACTCCTGGATAGAGCTGGAACGC
>CAUYSK010027268.1:0-33980 GCA_963575035.1 Avahi laniger | reverse complement strand
GCCCTAGTCCCCCACACACGCATGGAGATAGGCCAAACTGAACATGCCAGAGAAGCAAGTACTGATGGCCCGTAGGGCCCAGTGCTACCCAAGGCCTGGATGCCAGGCCACCCCCCAGCCCAGAATGCTGCTCTGCAAACCACTGAGTAAAACGTCCTGAACACACACTGCCCGCCAGGCCTCCATGCTGAAGCAAAGGTGCACCCGGGAGGAAGGCCCCCCCACAGTGGGGGACGGGACTCACATCTATAAATAGCCATCACATGGGGCATGACTTCCAACAAGGAGGCTCTACTGCAAGGCCTCCTGGAAGCCGCCCCTGACATAGTGCCCACACCTTAGCGTGGGAAGGTGGCCCTCTTCAGGGCTCCCATGCCCAAGCACTTCTGCTGTTATCACAGCATTTATCCCACTGACGGGTCCTGTTTCTCCAAGTGCGGTCTGTGGACCAGCTGCATCAAATTCAGGGAGAGTTTCTTAAGAGCAGATTCTTGTGCCCCACACAGACCTAGTCCAGGAGAATCTCTGGGGAGGCCTGGGAATCTGCTTTCTAATAGGTCCGCTGCTGACCAGCAATTTGGAGAAGTGCTATTGCAGCATGAGCCTCTGCTCCTTTGTCTGTCTCCGTTCCCTGTTCCCCTCGGCAAGCCTGGGGACCACTGCTTGTCCGCTCTTGGCTGTTCCAGGCCTGGCACATAGTAGGTTTTCAGTAAACGGGGAATAAATGCAAGAAAGTAAAATTTGACCTAAGACTTGGGGACACACTTCAGACGAGTGAAGGTAGAGGAATGGCATTGCAGATGGAGGGGACGTTGCGAGCAAAGGCAGTTACAGGAAAAGACAATATTGGAGACGTAGCCAACATGAGGACATAAATTTCACACATTCTTGACCCCAGGAAGTACCCTCAGCCTGATATGGACCCGAATTCCTTTGCTGCCCTTTGGTTCTCCAGAGAGTCCTACCTATACAATTGCCAATTGCTTCTTCTCTTGCTTTCCTTCTAATTTGTTTTATAGGGTTCAGATCTCTTTTGGTAATTTAGTTATGAAATATATCATCCCTTTGAAAGAGAAAAAATATATGTCAAATGTATAAGGTATAAAAATAATAAAATGAACACCTATATGTGTATATGTATATGCCTAATATCCAGAACTTCTAGTCTTAGAAATAAAAGAAAATCAAGAAATTACCTTGCACACCTTTCTAGATCTCATACCTCTGCTTTCCCCAGCTGGATGGGCTGTCACTCTGAGTTTTGTGCTTATTATTCCCTTATTTTCTTTAGAGATTTATTGCATGCATATATTGTTTCGTTTTATAAGGTTTTGTACTTGACATAAGTGGTATCATATTGTTTATACAATTTACATTCTTCTGCAGTCAGCATTATGTTTATGAAATTCCTTCCTGTTGTTGCATGTGGTAGAGTCCATTTATTTTCACTGTTATATGGTACTTCATGGCACAAATCAATTGCAATTTACCTATGCATTCTCTTGTCCACGGGTGTTTAAGTGGTTTCCCAGTTTTTGCTATAATAGATGGTACTGCTATAAATATTCTTCTAAATGTCTCCTGGTGAACATGTGTCAGTTTCTCTAATGGTCTCAGTCTAGGAGTGGAATTCTTAGGGCATAGTATTTGCACATCCTTATGTTTATTGGCATTGCCAAATTGTTTTGCAACACGGTTGTATACTCCCATCAGTGTATACTAACCACACTTAACTCCACATTTTTGCCAATACTTGGTATTGTCAGATTTGAAAATTTTTGCCAATTCAATGGGTACAACCATTATATTTAATCTGCATGTCTCCACTTACTAATAAGGTCGAGAATCTTTTTATTAATATATCATTTTGTTTTGCTGTGGCTTAGTCTGTTTTGGCTTTTGTTTTTTGCAAGTTGTATTTCCTCTACTATGAATTGCCTATTCATACGTTTTTACTCACTTTTCTATTTGGTGGATTTTCATAGCGGCCAAATTTCCCTGACCTTTGATTCTGATGCTGCTGACCTGCCACTTAGCCTGCTGCCAGCAGGCCTCCCCTAACCAGGTTGATCTCGGTATCCATCGCCATCTCAGCAGCTCTGACCCGGCCCAGCTCGCCACAGTGGGAGGCCACTGACGGGCCCCACACCACTGGACTCTAGGTTTCCCAGCCAATTCCTATAGCATCAAAACATGTACAGGCATTGGAGTCAGGCCCACCCAGGTCTGAATCCTGCCTCCGTCCCTTACTAGATGAATCATGTTCTTACCTACTTTGAGCCTTTATCTATAAAATGGGGATAATAATGCCAATCTCATAGGGTTTTTTTTTTCCCCCTTAATACAATAGGGATAAAAGTATCAACCTCAGAGGACGATCACAATTGTTAAATGAGAGACTGCATGTATAGTGCCTACCACGTATTGGCACCGTCATTCCCTCCCAGTCCCACTTGGCAGCTTGCGGTCATCACTCCTAGACATAGGCCTTGAGTCCTAGCTCACTCCATTTCTGCCTGTCTCAGTCTCCTGTGTGGGCCTCTCTCCAGGGCTCCTGTCTGCACACTCCTCTGGGACTGAGACCCCACTGGAAACCTTTTAATTAGGGCCCACGAGTTGACACACTTGTTTAGACATCTTCTGATCGTGAAGCCCAGAACAGGGACTTTTAAACTGGGAGAAATTCCTGTTTTAATTCCTGACCTAGAACAATGAATAACATGAATGATTACAAACCCTTTGAAGAAAAGAGAACGAAAATTAGTACTAGCCCTGCATTTCTATAGTTGAACATTTACTGTGCACATACATGAAGCAGGAACAAATAAGATAGAGATGGAGAAACAAAGACAGAAAACATTGAGAGGATGGGACAGAGAGTGAGACAGAAAGCAGCTGGGGGTGCAGAGAGGAATCATATGCTTCCAAAGGATTTGGGAAACTGCGTGATCCAAACCCCACCTCTCAGCCCCTCTCTCCCTGGCCGCCTCTGAAAGCCCTGTTCCTGCTGAGAGCTCTCCACCTTGGCCCGCTGTTCTCTGGGACTTCAGGACACCACACTTTTTGGGCCTTCCCCTCCCTAGCTAGCACCTCTTACCATTCGCTCTCTCAGCCTCTCCTCCTTTGCATCCAACTAAACTGGCAGATGCCAGGTTTGGTGCCAGCCCACTTTGTGCCATACCAGACAACGGCACCCAAACCCAAGTGGCCTCAATGATTCGCTGTAGATACCCCCAAACCCAGCCCTCCAGCCCTGGCCTTCTTTCCTGAGAGCCACATCTACATTTCCAAACTGCTGTTGAATCATTTTTTGTTTAATTCCAAAAATGACTTTCCTGAATAATATTCCATAGGTACCTCAAATCCAATTCACTTGAAGCTGAAGTAGTCATCTTCCTTATTTTCTCTCCTAATTTCCCTCTCGGACCCAGGTCAGAAGTTACCTCCTCTGTGAACACACAACCACCTCCCTGAGACAAAGGGGGTCTCTGTCCTCCCAGCTGCGACGCCACTCTGGCCCGACCTCATCTAGAGCACATACCATGTTGGATGATCTCATTGGGTTACATGCCCTTCCCCCCAGCAGATTTGAGGCACTCAGGGCAGCCCCTCACCAAATTCTCTCCAGGTTCTCAGCACCCAGCTGAGACCTGACACCCAGCAGTTAACTCATAAAGTATGGGCTGAGTGCTGAGGAAACGCAAGCCCAGGGAGGAGAGGAGATTGTGCAGGCTGCACAGCAAGTTAATGCCAGGGCTGGGACCAATCCTGGTCTCCCCACTCCTTGTTCTGTGCCTCCCTCGGAGGGGCCTCTGGGCAAGACAGGTCAATAGGGGCTGCTCAGCTCGGCTTCCATGATGTGCCCAGGAGTAGCCCAGCCTGAGGCAGCTTCCTCAAACACTGGTCCTACTTTAGGAAAGTATCCATCCCCAAACCACCCACTTCCCATCCCCAGTTATAAACTTGATGATGCCAAGAGAACAATCTAATCAAGCACTTTAACCTCCTTAAAGAAATTGCTGCTGGAAGCACTTATAGATAATTAGCTTTCACATGAAATGGGAGAGGCCTGGGCCCAAGCCCAGACTCTCTAGTGGGAAAGCATGCAAGCGGTGAAGAGGATGGCGAGGCCTGGTCATCACCTGGGCAGCAGGGTCGATGCACCTGGGTTCTGGACACACAGGGAGCTGGTGAATGCTGAGATTCTTTCTATGGAGTGGGAGAAGCATCATGGGAATTGTCTGAGTTTGTTCTGAGCTGCTATAATAAAACGTCCTGAGATTGGAGTATTTAAAAGGAACATATTTATTTCTTACAGTTCTGAAGCCTGGGAAGTCCAAGGTTGGGGGGCCCGCATCCGGTGAGGGTCTTCTTGCTGTATCATCCCATGGTGGAAGGCAGAAGGACAAACGAGCATGCGCGAAGCGGGGTGGGCGCTGAATTCATCTTTTTATCAGGAGCCCACTCCAGAGATAACTAACCCAATCCCATAATAATGGCATTAACCACTTTTTATTGGGCCTCACCTCCCAACACTGTTGCATTGGAGATTAAGTTTCCAACACATGAACTGGGGGATACAATCAAACCATAGCAGAACCCATGCAGTTGAGGCACCCAAAGTGTACAATAAACATCATGTCAGATTTATGAGTAACATTCTTCTACTGATAATTAGAAAAGCCTCAGTGGTGGCTTTTATGCAATTATCTAAGGGACACAGGCTAGTATACAAAGGTGCATGATATATCACTGATTAGCTAGTCTGCTACTTCTTGGTTTCGCTTTGTGGGGGAATCGTGATTGTTTTTGTTTTGTGTATTTAGTTTTTAGGGAAAGGCAGAGGAGTTGGTTGCTAGATTGTAATCATTAAACAGAATCATGTGAATGCAGTAAAAAGTCAACCGCAAGAGAGAGAAAATGACCTAAAGACTCTCAAATCTAATCCGCGTTTCTGTCCACTCAGACACCTAAAGGCTGCAGAAAAACACAAGACTAGTAGAAATCACAAAGCAGTTGAAATTCTGCTCGTAGGTCCAGGTAGGATGGGTCTGTTTGTGCAGGATATAGTCAGAAGGAAAATTCAGTGATAGAGAGGGGGTTCATGTTCAAGGAAGCACAGGCAAGAGAGGAGCCAAAGGACCGGGCAAAGCATTTGGTGGAATAAATGAACGCACAGGGCAGAAGCAGAATCCAAATGTGGGGTGTAAACCAGATGAGGTTAAAGACTCCCTTTATAAAATAGGTATTTTTTTTTATGTAGTGGTAGTATGGCTGACAGCTCAGTAGAAAGCTACAGAAACTAAAACATGCCACCAAAAGGATAATATTATCCTCCTCCAAACTAATATATCCCAGACTGCACTTAACCTCATTTGCTATTTCAAACGAGAATCTTTGGTTAAAAGCTAAATGCCAAAGTGGATAAATGAAATATTAATATGTAACAGGGAATTAAACAATGGATGAAAGGGATTATACAAATAGTTTGGCAGGCAAATTAGTGAGGTAGCAAGGAAACATACAGTCAGAGAAAGCAGAAATGAGTTATTAAGATACAGAGAAGTCACAGATTGATCACTTAAGAGTTTATATAGTAAATAATTTCCCTGTCAAGAAGATGATTTTCCTTATAGCAGATTTTCAAAGAAATGCTCTGAAGGCATTTTGGGGTGAATTTCCCTTTGATTAGGCAAGTGCTGGTATGAAAATATCAAGTTTTCAGCAAAGCACTGCTGGGCACAGCTAGGATGTGAATTGTACCAAAAGTGCAGCTGGATCAGTGGTTCTCACCTGCATCCTAGCTGCTTAGAATTATCTGACAAAGTTTTAAAAACACTAATATCTAGGATTCACCACCAGAAACTTGAATTTAATTGGTCTGTGATAGAGTCTTGGAACCACTATTTTTTAATACTCCTCAGGTAAGTCTAATGGATATCCTGTCCTAAAGGTACCTATTATACAAGAGAGTGGTACAGCCTTCAGAGTAAGAAAAGTCTGGGCTACTTGGTGAAATGAGTAAGTTACCTTCTCTGAGCCTCAGTTTTCTAATCCTTAAAATTATAATGATATCATACTTAGCAATGAAATATTGACAGTATTCTGTCCAAAATCAGTAAAGATATTCATTATTATCACTCCTATTTAACATTGTACTGGACAATGCAATCAGACAAGAAAAAAAATAAAAAGGTAGAATGATTAGAAAATAGGAAGCAAAATTGTCATAATTTACAGATAACATAATTGTGTACATAGAAAACCTAAAAGAATCTGCACACTACTAAAATCAATATGTAAATTTGGCAAAATCATTGGGTACAATATCAAAATTCCATTTTATATATATTAGCAACAACAGTTAGAAAATGAAAATTTAAAATATCACTTAAGTTAGCATAAAAACATAGCTAGGAATAAATTTTAAAAAGATATATAAGATGTCAACACTGAAAGCTCAAAACATTGCTGAGAGAAATTAGGCAGTCTGTGTTAAGTAGAGAAATGTACTAAGTCCATTGATTGAAACATCCTATATTGTTTAAGATGCCAATTATCCAAAAATTTATCTTAAATTTTACAAAATCCCAATCAAAATCTCAGCAGGTGTTTTTGTGGACATTGACAAGCTGATTCTAAAATGTATAGAGAAATGCAAAAAGTTTAATAATTACCAAAATAATCTTTAAAAAGAACAAAGTTAGAGAATTGATACTCCCAAATGTCAAAATTTATTAGACTACAGGAACTCAATGCCATATTGGCACAAGGATGGACAAAAAGACTAATGGAACAGAGAAAAAGACAGTCCAGAAATATCACCACTTTACTTACAAAAAAAGGCATCACTTCAATTCAGTAATGAAGGCATGGTCTTTTCAATAAATGGTGCTGGCTCAATTGAGAATCCATATGGAAAAAAAATTGAACCTTGAACACCATTTAAAAAATTAATTTGAAATAGATCATAAGCCAAAATGTGAAAGGCAAAACAACAAATCTCCTAGAAGAAAATGCAGAATACCTCCATGATTTTGGAGAAAACAACTATTTCTTAAATGGACACAAGCAGCACTAACTATAAAAGAAAAAATCAATAAATTGGACTTTAACAAAATTAAGAATTTCTATTTCTTAAAAGATACCATTAAGAGAATGAAAAAGCAAACCATCTATCTATCTATGTATCTATATATATGGCAAAGGATTTATATATAGAATATAATTTTTAAACTTCATAAATCAACGAGAAAATACAATTCAACGTTTTTAAATGGGCAAAAGACTCAGATCAGCATTTCACAAAAGATGATAACCAAATGGCCATAAGCATATGAAAAAGTATTCAAAATCGTTACTCATCAGGAAGATAAAAATTAAAACCACAATAGGAGATGACCACACACTCAAGTAGCTCACAAGCAGGGGACTGCACATCCAACTATCACGAATCTACAAATAACTTGATTTGTATTAATATTTTTGAGGTATCCCAGAGAGAGAATGAAACACTCCTTTCAAAACTGTGATTGTTCATTAGCTGAGTGTGTGTCTTTCCATCTCCCCTCCCTCCCTCTTCCTTTTGTAAATCTCTTCCTCTTTCTCATCGCCCTGTCTCTCTCTGTCTCTGTGGGTGACCAGAAGACTCATCACTTGCCACCACGGGGCAGCGGGTGCCAGTTCCAGTTCTGGGCTTTGAGGGCTGGCCTGCTGTCAGTGCTGTGCTGTCAGTGCCAGACTGTTCCCAGGACATGGACCCTCCCGAGTCAAATGCTGCCCCCAAACCTGCACCTCCCACCACCCTCTCAATCCTCTCCTTTCCCCCGCTCCCCTCCAAACTAGCACATGCCCCACTCCAGAAGCCCGGGGGAAGCCAAGTGCTGGTGGCTGAGAGTGCCACCTCTGCATCTTGTCCCATGTCCTGAACAAGCCTGGCTTCCCCGTGGCAACAGTGTCCCTTTTTCCCAGCACGAGCATCGTGTTTACATCTCAATTCTGATTTATTTTCTGCTCCCATCAGCTTCTTTGGGGCCAGCTGGGAAATGTACATTGACCAAGATTTTATCCTAAGAGCTCACTGCCTTTCACCACGCCACACCCCCACACACACCCAGTGGGCTCTAAACGCGGGGTTTCATCTATGAGTTCACAGGGATAGAGAGGTGCCCAGCTCTCTTCTAACAACTCCTGGAGGATCACCACCCTCTGAACACACCCCAACCCCGGAGAACAGGCACCACGATCCCCAGCCCAGCCAGCTCAACACCTTCGAACTTGGGTTCGTCACAGCGCATCTCACAAAATGACTCCATATGCCACATGATACCAGCAGACCAGGGGCTTCCACCAGAGGAGAAAATGGAAGCTCACAAGGATTAGGAAACTTCCTTGTGGTCCATCAGGAAACCAGCACCAAAGAAAGGCCTGATCCCAGGTCTCTCCCCTAACATCCAGCCTGGTGGGCTCTCCCCAGGAGGCAGGGCCAGTCTCAAGTGCCTTCTGTTCATCTGACTTATCTCAGGCTGACTCGCAGTGCTCATCTGGGCCCACGGCCTCCTGAATTCTGTTTATGACCTAAGAACTTGGGCTCGGGGCCACAGGAGGCAGGGGAGAGAGAGGCGAGAAGCTGGTGCAAACTACCAGGGCTGAGTGGTGCAAAAGCCGGTAAATCCTGTGTAACAGTTTTTAGCCACTCTGTCCTTGCTGAGGGGCCCTATAACGTTTACACTCCCCCCACTCCCGCCCCACACTCGGGTCTGAAACTGCTCACAGCAGCCTGCCAGGGTGTTTTGAGTGAAATCACACATTCTTCCTGCTGATCTCAGCCCTGCAACTGATCACGGAAATGTGGGTGTGCACATCCCTTCACCTCTCTGGCTCTCCATGCTCTTATCCGCAATGACCGAGAACGCACCAAAATGCTTCAGATAGTACTTATTCAGTCCTGCATCAACCACCGTCCACCTGTGTGTGCAAGCCACTTCCCTGACGGGCTGAAAGGGTGGGTGACATAGTGTCTCTTGGTGAGGAAGACCAGACAGAGCTCCGAGGCCAGGCAGCGTGGGACACGCTCCAGGAGCAGCACCGCGTGCTGTGCGAGCGCCAAGGAGAGAGGAGGGCAGTTGGGAAGGAGGGCCAGAGAAGGAGGCGTCTGAGCTGCATGTCAACAGTGGAGGTGGAGCTCTCTGGTTAGGACACCCCACATAGGCAGAGGCTCCAAGGCAAGGAAGCCCGGGGGCCATTAATGGAAGAGTTTAGTGGAAAGGGGAAAATAACTCACGACTATGGAGCATTAATTCATTTTGTCTTCACAACCTGCAAGGCGGGGATTATCACTCCAGCGTTACCTATGATGGATGGAACGGGACTCAGAGGGGTGCAAGATCACACACAGTGAGTGATGAAAGTAGGCATTGGACCCAGGATTGTTTACCAAAGGGGCAATGTGCTGGAGGCAGCTTGTACAGAGGGAACCTTCGATGCCAGGCTGAGGGGTTTAGATTTTGCACAGTGGGAACTAGGAGGCCTAGGAAGGTTTCCACTCCAGAAAGGTACAGGACAGACTCTCTGGGGAAGCCTTAAAGTTGGAGACCTGTTAGATTGCAAGATTTGTCTACATCCTCCTCCTAGAGGAGGCTGACTCAGTGGGAACAAGCTGGAAGAAGTCCTCGTTGCCCTGAATTTGTAAATAATCCCCCCTTTCCCCGCCCCCCCCAACACACACACTGGCTGTCACTGTTGGTCCTGGGGCCCAGAGCACACCAGCTCACAGCTCCCGAAGGCAGCCCCAGGAAGCCGGCTGGAGCTGCCGCTGATGTTCTTGTCCACCAGGGGCCGCTGTTGTACAGCGCATGGAGTCCCGCTGAGCGCTGAGGATGGAGCCTGCTCCGGCCAGTTGGCTGTTGCACTGAGACACCCAGACTTCCAGGCAGCCCTGTCCCTTCACCACAGTCAGGTTGGACCTGGCAGGTCTGGTGCAGACCCCGAGCCAGCATGGCCTTCCTTCAGTCTGGACGGTACTGGCCCACGATCTCAGCCTGGATTCTTGTGAGCAGAAGAGAGGGGAGGCAGGGCATGTGGCCAATTATATTCCCACCTCTCCGCATCCTGGCCTCCTTAAGTGGCCCCGTCCCTGCCTTCAAGGTACAGGGACAAGAGCCTCGGCATGTGTGGAAGTGAACAAGCCACACTTCCTCTGGGAAGGCTGTCACAGACCCTGCCGCCCCCTTGCAAGGCTGGGGAGAGTGACAATGCCTGTCCCTACCCCTCTCCACTGTCAGCCAGAGTCACAGCACAGACGGCTGACCTGGCACCCTGGGGCTCTCTGCGCAGCCTCAGCCCATCCCCAGGGCAGTTGAAGGCCAGTGCCTGGGGGCGAGGGGGGAAGAAGCTGATAATCCTACGTGGGTTAAGCCCCAGAGAGGGTTGGTGAGGCATCTGGGACCTCCATTCAGAGGAATTCTTTCTCCCTCTCTCCAGGAGCTGCTCCTAGGCAAGGAAGGGGCTGCAAATCAAATTAAGCAAAGGTTTTCTGCCTGTCACTCATAGGCCCTCTCTCCCCACCCAGCCTCACTTACATATTAGAACTGACACTAGCAAGATAAAGTAGTTGCCTACGTGTCTACACCATGACACCTTTCAATTAATGGGGTAGAGGTGACACCTATGATTGGGAGCAAAAACAACAGGGTTCTCAGCCCAGGCATCTCTATCCTTTCCAGCTTCAACTGACCCTTCTGTAACATGCCCATCTCTCCCTGCCTTCCTTGCAAATGACTGTGAGAAGCAAAGGGGTAAAAGGATGAGAAAACTGGTTAAAGGTTTGTTTCTGTTGTTGGTTTTTGTTTGTTTGTTTGTCTTGTTTTGGGGGAGGTAGTTGCAAAAATTAACTATTTCTGACCATCTGCAATTGTAGAGGGAAGAGGCAGTGGAGAGAGACTCCTGTAAAACAGCAGCTGAAGACGCGGAGCCTCTCCACCACCCCCATTGCAGCCCACTCCCCCCTGACCAAGGCCTCTGGGATTTCAAGAGCTGGGTCCAGGCCTCCCTCTCTCCATCTTTCATCCAGCCCAGGCTTTCAGATGTCAGGGCGTCCTGATGCCAAGAAGCTGCCCCAGGAACCTGGAGGTGGGTGAGGGAGCTGCGTGGAGACAGGCAGCAATTTCCCCGTACCTCGCCCTCGGTGATTTTCTTCTTGGGCTTGAAACTGAGCCTCCTCCCCTCTCCCTGCTTTAATTTCTCTATTGATTTTCATTAAACTCTCCCCTTGGCTCCAGCACAGGGTGAACTAACTCCTTATTTGAAAAAATAAAACAAAAGGGAGGGGGTGGGAATAAAAGGACACTCTTTTGAAAGCAAGATTATCTCTGGTCCTAAGCTGCAAGAGGCAATTACTAGAACTGTCCTGGAGGTTGTCTGAGCATTGGGCTTTGAGTGCATCCCCCTGCTTGTGGCTGTAGATCTGTAGGTTCCCATCTCTCACATCACCAGCCCCTCACCTAGACCACAGTCCCCAGCCCAGCTCTGGTCCCCAGCCCCCTCCAACCTCATCACTCTCTGGCCCCATCCAACCTCAGTCCCTGAACCAGCAGTGCTTGACCTTCCCTTAAGCCCTCAGGACACTTGCAACTCTGCCAGGGCCATTACAAAATCCCCGATACCCAGGCCCTTTGGGGGCAATGCAGGGTTTTCCCAGACCAGCCTGGAAAGGTGGAGACAAACAGTCCAGGGAGGAAGAAAAGGAAACAGACCTGGGGAGAGTGCTTCCTCCATGCAGCCTACGCTGCAAACCCCACCCACATCATCACACTGCATCACCATAGCAGCCCCACAAAGGAGGTCTTAGTCCCATTTTGCAGAAGAGAAAGCCAAGGTTTGGAGAGAAGTGGCTTGCTCCCTACCCCCATTCAGCCTCCCCCAAACCCTGCATCTTCCCCCACCCCCATTAATGCCAGACCACCTTGCCAGCTCCAGTCCTCCAGAAAGGCAGCCCTGGCCAGTCTACCCTGAAAGAACTAGTTCATCTGCATTGATTAGACCATGTGGCTCTGGGGCCCCCGCTCCCTCCCTGGCCCTCCTTCTCTCCCTCCAGTGTCCTCCCAAGTGGGGTCCAGAGAACACTGCCTCCTCTTCAGAACCCCCAAATTCACTGAACACAGAGATCCTAAAAGAGTCCCTCTCCCTCTGCCATCGTCACAACTGCTTTCCCCTGGCCACCTGGGAGCTCCTCCTTGGCCCTCCTGGGCCCAGCTCCACTGCGTCCCTGGTGCTGCCCGCAACAGCAACCCGGCAGAGGTGGGGCTTCCTGTCTGTGGTCTGACGGCCCTGGTACAGCCCTCCCCACTGTCTGTACTGCTGGGCCCGTCCCTGTTTGGCCACCCCAGGAGGCAGGGAGTGGGTCTGCTTCTCTCTCCCCTCCAAAGGGGAACGAGGAGTGATTGTCCGATGAAGACACAGGGAAGGTCGGACAGACATGTTAAAGGGGAACATGACCCAGGGGAACAGGGGAACATGACAGTGGGGAGGGCGAGGCCAGGATGAACCAGACTTCCACAGAACAGCTCTAAAAAGAAAGAACGGAGCCTCACAAGGCCCGTCAGACTCTTCCAAAGAGGTGCCTTGCTGGTGTTGACATCTTGCACCCTCCAACAATGCTTGGCGGGTACCCATGTCTGCCACCTGCCCTAGCCAACACAAAGAGCCTGGCTCCCAGGGAGCCATCCTTGTCGTCCCTACCTCAGAAGGGCCAGCTCTTCCCAGGGTAGCCGAGTAAAGAGCAGGGGTTTAGCTAGACTTGGGTTGGAATCCAAGCTCTACATTCATGACAGCAAGAACACAGTCTCCAAGTCTCAGTTTCCTCATCTGTCAAACGGAAGGGTTGTGAGGACTCAGGCTCCAGCCCCAGCCAACTTCTCCACGCTGTGCACTTGCACTTTGCCACACTTTCGACCAGGCCAGCCCCTCCTGCGGCACGCTGGCCTCTCTCCTCCACCAGACCTGGCCTTCCATTCATTTTCAAAGTCCCAGCGATCAGCATTGTACCTGCCACAGTCGTGACAGCTACTGTTTATTCAGCGCCTACTGTGTGCCAAGCATCATACTACTGCACATAAGGTAGATTTTATTAGGCCCGTTTTAGTGATCAAGAAACTGCACCTCTGAGAAGCTCAGCGAGTTCCCCAGGGTAACCAGCCCAAGCTCACAGGGAGAGGATCCGAGTTCAAACCCAGCACTGCCTCAGTCTCAGAGTCCCCGTCTCTCCACTGCACGGGCTGCTTCATAACAGACGTGTGACGACAGAATGAATTCGTAGAGTGAACCAGTGGTGGGCTTCACGGGAGAGCAAGGTAGTGCGTGAGTTTAAAAGTACGTAAATGACAGACAGACAGAAGGAATGAGGAGACTTCCCGTGAGTGAATGAATGAGAGCATGACTGAATCTATGGCCACACAAGCCCCCAAACCCAACAAGGCTCGGGCATCACACAGCAGCACTCAGGATGGGTGCCGTGACCTGGCTAGACCCCACACCTCCACCAGGGACCATGCGGGACCTAATGAACCTCTTCGAGGTTGGAGGGAAAGGAGGGGGAAGTCCCATGACAGAGATGAATTTCACCAAATCCAGCCTGTTTCTCACTGTCAATTAATTAAGCAAACCTCAGAGATGAAGCCAGGGCAGTAAATCAGGAGGGGGAAGGCTGGAACTCTGACATTATCTAGTCAGGCTGTGATCCATGCCCGGTGAGTTGGCGGCTGGCAAGAGCCCTGGGGCACTGCACTCCCCAGCTCCGCTTTGGCCAGCTGTCACTCTGCAGTCTCCTCAGTCCAGCCTGGGCCTGGGCCTCGCCACCTTCCTAAACACACTGGCAATGGCCGACCTCCCCGGACCCTCTGAGTCCAGCGCCAAGCAGCCTGGACCACAGAGGGTGGCAGATGTGGGCAGGACCCAGAAAGGGGGCACAGGTGGAGGGTGGGGGAGACGAAAGCCCTCTCGGGTGTCTCCCGAACTTCTCATAACTTTGGAAGCAACACGATGTGGAAGGAAAGAGTGTGGACACTGGACTCACACTATCAGATTTTGAGTCCTGAGTCTACACAGTGGTTAATAGCCCAGGCTGGCTCTGGTCCAACAGAGCTGGAATTAAATCACTGCCTAGGCCACTGATTAGCTGTGTGCCCTTGAGCAAGTTGTTTCACTTCTCTGAGTCTCCTTTCCTTCTTCTGTAAACAATAGGGGCTAATAAGAGCATGGAATGTAGCTGTGGCACGGAATAAATGACCTAATGAAGAGGGGCTTAGCAAAGTGCTTGCCCAAAGCAAGTATTCCGTTTCTGCTAGTTATGGTCCTATTCATCATTGTCATGACATCCTCATAACCCACTAGATCAGGGCTCAGCAAGCTGTGTCTATACATGACCAGACAGTAAATATTTCCGGCTATATGGGCTCTGTTGCAACTACTCAATTCTGCTATCGTAGTGTGAAACAGATACAGACGACACTTAAACAAATGAGCATAGCTGTGTTCTAATAAAACTTTGTGGGCCGAATTTTGAATTTCACATAATTTTTCATGTGATACAAACTGTTAGTTTTCTTTGGATCTGTTTTCAACCATTTAAAAATAAAAAAAAAAAATTCTTATCTCATGGGCCATACAAAAAGAAGCAGCAGGCTGCAATTGCCCCATGGCAGTGATTTACCACCCCTGGACTAGAATGTAAGCCCTAAGAAGACGAAGTGCTTAGGCTGTTTTGTTCACTGCTATATTCCCACACTTAAAATAGTGCCTAGAAAATAGCAGATTATAAATGTTTGCTAAATGAATGAATTACATGCTGTGTGATTCTATTCAAGAAGTCATTTCACCTCTCTGGGTCTCAATTTCTTCATTTGTACAATGGGGATGCTTTTAAAATTGAGGTAAGCATCAGATGATATTAGAATCCCTATGGAGTCACTTTGCAAGCTCTATAACTGCTGTACAATGTAGTTTCTGCTTACGACCACCCAGGGGCCCTTCTCGGGGCAAGTCTCATTCCTATTTAGTGCCTGGCCCAGAGGAAATATCTCATGAGTGTTTGTATATTATGAACAATCTGACTTGGAGGCAGGGAATACCCAAGTAGGCTACCATCCACTGTGCCAGTTGGGGGTTGGGGGATTAGGACATTAGTCAAGAGTAGCAAGTTGGGCTGGGTTTAAAAGGCAGAGACTTCTGGGAGGCTGAGGCGGGAGGATCGCTCGGGGGGTCAGGAGTTCGAGATCAGCCTGAGCAAGAGAAAGACCCTGTCTCTACTAAAAATAGAAAGAAATTAGCCAGACAACTAACATATATAGAAAAAATTAGCTGGGCGTGGTGGCACATGCCTGTAGTCCCAGCTACTTGGGAGGCTGAGGCAGAAGGATCGCTTGAGCCCAGGAATTTGAGGTTGCTGTGAGCTAGGCTGACACCACGGCACTCTAGCCTGGGCAGCAGAGTGAGACTCTGTCTCAAAATAAAACAAAATAAAACGCAGGGACTTTTTTGGTGCTTTCAGAGTATCCTTTAAACTAGCAAGGCAGTGAGGCAGACTGGGTGTGGATTCATGCAGACTAGGTCCAAATTTGGGCTCCAACTCTTACTATGTGATTTTAGGCAAGTCACTTAAACTGTCTGAGAATTTATTTCCTTTTCTTCAAGATGGAGATATTAATAGTGCTCAGCTCACAAAGTGTATGAATGAAGGGGCATATGTAATGGGCTAGCTCAGCACCTAGCACGTAGTAAGCACTCAGACCATGAGCATCCCTTCCTCCTCTTGTTCAGCTGGGCAGGGTCTGATGCCCAGTCCAGGGCCAGCCCATCTGGCCTGGGAAAGATACATTAAAGCACTCTGGCATTTGAGCAGCATCAGATAGGTAGAAGGAAAAATTGACTCCAGCCACCCCAGTTGCAGGTCTTCAAGCTCTAAACAAAAAAGCCCTGCTGCTTTTCTTCCCTGAATTGAAAACTTTCTGCTACATTGCAAACTCATGAAAGCCAAGCAATCTACTGCTCTTTGAGGACGGGCGATACCAAATCCCTTCTATTTTCTCCTCCCTTTCTCCCTGCCAACCAGACATGAAAGACAAGAAACAAATCCCATTTGGCCCTTTGGCCACTATCTAAGGAAGAAGTTTTACAGGAGAAGAGAGGGAATTATTCAGCACATGATGCTGAAGATGCTCAGTGCATTCCTTCATCAAATCCATCTGTCTGTCTGTCTATCTCTCTCTTGCCACTCACCCCGCTCCTCTATTTTGGCATCCAAGGAAACACACCCATAGACATGTCTGCTCACACAATCAGACAGTGCACTGGAATGGAGAGAAGTGTCATTGGTTTCAATCTTGGAAGACGTGGGTTTGGCTTCTTATTCTTCCATTCCGTGACTATATGACCTTGAGCAAATCATTTCCCTCCTCAGAGCCTACTTACGCATTGAGCAGCAGGACCAAGACATGAGCATGGATCTCTCACCTCCAAATCCAGTGCTCATAGCAACCAGATATGAAGATCTCCAGCCCAGCGGGAAGGGGCGCTCGGTCCAAAGAGCTGGCACCAGCTCCCATACTATCTTACATGTGAACTTAGGCAAATTATTTCTCCATTCTGATCCACGGCTTTCTCATCTGTAAAATGAGCAGGTTCCCCATCCACCCTCCATCCTCAACTAAGAGCATCTTTAAGTCCATGATCCTAGAATTCTGTCCCGGTAATAAAAGAGGCAGGGGGGAAAGTAAGATGATCATGGGTCTAGGAGTCCAAGCCAAAGGGAGGAGGCTGGGGTTCCAGTGGGGTTATCTGAGCAGCCAGGAGCAGACTGCAGGACACGGACACAGAGGAAGGAGAGCAGTGTGCTTGCCCCATCCCCGTTTAGAGCACTCACAGGAACAGACTCAGATCCAGCCCCAAATCCTGCCAGCACCACAACTGTACTAAGACATACCAGGCATTTCTGCTTCTTTTTTATACAAATTTTCAGCATCTTGAAACTTGGTTGGGAAATCCCCAAACATTAGCCAAGCCTCCCCAGCCCTCCCAGCTAGAGTTCCTCGGGGCCCATCTGCAGGTTCAGATCCTCAGCCCTGCGACCTGGGCAGGGGATGGGGGTGGCTGGAATTAGTCATGTGACTCTAGATTGGGCTTGAGCTGAGGCACTAGGGCCTGTCAGGCCATCACATTCCTCCTCCAACTCCATCCTACCATATTGGCCCAGATGGACTTGGACTGGGGCTTCAGTCTCCCTCACCCAAGCATCTGGTCCTCAGTGGAGAGGAACCCCACCCGTTTGCCTAGGCACTCAGTGCCCACCCTGGTCTTGCCTGCTGCATCCCCCCAGGAGCTGCATCCTCTTCCTTCTGCTGGAGTCCTGCTGTGAGTGAAGAACCTACCACCGAGAACCTCCACACCGCTGCCCCCGACTTGCCGGCCTCCTGCTGTCTTTCACCCACAGGACTCTCCTAGTTGGTCACTCCACCCAGGAGGTGCTGAGTCCCCCTCTGTGCCCTGCCTTTTCCCGTCAGGCTCCTCAGTCCCCTTCCTTTCTGCCTTTTCATGAATTCCCATAGTCAAGATCCCGGCCACTCCATCTGACACCTGGGAAAAGGAGGGACTCAGGGGCCACTATGAGGCCTGCCTCTACCCCGTCCAGCCCATGGACCTCAGGCACCTTCAAGCCATCTGCCCTTACCTTCTCCAGCTGGTGGACACCCTCTTCCACGCAGCAGATGGAGGCCAGCGTGCGTAGCGCCTGGGGGTACAAGCACCGGAAACTGTCCTGCCGGCAAACCTTGAAGAGTGCTACGACTCCACCCTCCTGCCAAGAAAAAGAAAATGTGACATGGCTTCACTGTGTGACCTTCCCTGGGACTGACTCCAGAATAACTGGCATCCCTCATTCAGCAGATGTGCTTTCAGGTCCTCCCTCCCCACCCCCCACATACTTACATACACGCTCACACATGCTACAGTGAAACACTGGCTCCAGAAATAATGTCACCCTTGATAGTCCAAGCTGGAAGTGGGATTGCCTAAATGCTTCTGGGGCTTGGTAGCAAGGACCAAAGGCATATTTGCTAGGGTTGGGCATGGGGGGACAAGCCATTCAACACAGTTCTCAGACATCTGGTGACTCCCTCTGAGCAGCTCCCTATGGAGCGAGCCTGGAGTCCCAGGAAACAGGACCCCGGAACAAATCTGAGGCAGGTGGAGGGCACTGACTAGATGCCCAGGGCTGCTTCTTGCTCTGCCAGCAATCCCCATGCTACTCCTCAGATCCTTCCAGCCACTGCAGGAGGCAGACAAAAAAAAATTATTTCTACCAGTATTATAATGTATTCATTCCCATTTTGTGATGGAAAACTCCAAAGTCCAGATGGGTAAAATCATTTACCCTAAATCTACATTGTCATTGTTTTCAGTCCTTTACTACTGTTTATAAAAGGAAGGGGGAAAAAAACCCTTTAGGAACAATCATTGAGCTCTTAAATGTGAGCATGTGGTCTTCCTTTTGTGAGAGCTGTCTATGGAAACTTCTTTACAGTGGAGTGTTCACCACCTGGCAAGAATGTGGGAGTGTGGAGCTCTCCTCCAGGTACCTGATAACTAGTCATATTATTCTATAGTAGTCACTGGAGTCCACCTTAGCTCTGGGAGCAAAATAAAAGAGCCAACAATCACCAAGGGGCCTCACATGGAGCCCCACAAACCAGTGGCAACGCTACCTTGGGCAGCCAGAGCAGGAAAACCTCAGTACCCTGCATCTGGCTTTGCCTCGCTCCCTCCATCTCCCTGTCCCTGAGTTGTAGCAGCAAAGAATGCCAGAGCAACCGATCTGAACTGGGCCCCCAGGGACACTCACCTTTAACCTCATCATTCCTGGGTCTAACCAGGTGCATTGCACCTGTTTCCAACACTGAGCAAAATGTTATAGGAAGAAGGTGAGTTCAGCAAAATACCACCCTCTATCAGATTTTTGAGAACTCTGTCAACAAAAACTATACAGAGCACCTACTATGTGCAGGGCTTTGTTCTGTGTGCTGAGGATGCAGCAGTGAATTACTGAAAAAATAATGAACGAGAAATTGGAAGAGGAAGCAATGACCACTACGGCCCAGCACAGGTTCACCAAAATAGCTCAATCCCAAATCTTCCCTTCCCATACACCCCAAAAAGATAGGCCTCTGGGCCCTTTTCATTGTCACTGATCATTGCAGGGACCAAGACAGAGGTGTCTAACTCTGGGGGAGGAGACACTTTCTGACATTTTATAATCAGCTAAGAGTGATTGTAAACTTTTATATTCCTACTTCCTCCTGGAGTGGTTGACTTGATGTGAAGGGGGCATATCTTAGGGCTGGTAAATTCATTCATGCATTCAAAAATACTTGTGGTTTATTACATGCCAGACACTGTGCTGGGCACCGAGCAAGACTGCCTCGGTCCCTGTCCATACTGAATCCATGATCTGGCAAGGAAGGCGATTATAAAAGTAGGTACAAAAGTGGGTGGAGGTGCAATAAAATGGGCTTGGGTGCAGGGTTAAGGGAGCACGGAGCAGGAGCCCCTAACTCCTGGGGGTACAATAATCTAGGATGAGTTTGCAGAAGGGTCAGACAGAACCACCGTGATGTTACACGCACATCACTACTCCAATAAAAATATGCCTGGCATGAGACAGACGCCTACCCCTCTGGTTCCTTGTTCCGCAGTCCTTCCCCCCTGCTTCCCTGTTTTCCACAGCTCCCGGGACATCTGCATGAGGGATGCTCATGAAGACCTCACTCAGAGAGTCACTGAAGCAAAACCAAGTTACTCTTTAAAATGAGAAGAAAAGAAATGGGAGTCCTAAACTCTCCTCAGCCAGCCCTGCTGGTTGTTAATAGCCTCTCTCCCGATGTAAATATATGTACATACATACAGATGTGTATTTATACATATGTGCTTATATTTATAATCATATATAGTATAAATATCATTTCTATATATATGTAGAGAGAGAGAGAGATTGTTAGATGATTGACAGACAGATATTTACATCTGGAGCAGACAATGAAGAAACAGTGCCAAAGACCATGAGGCCAAGAGCCAGAGTGGATGTGGCAGCCTTCCTGTGGCTCAGGAGGCACTGAGCCCAGCACAGCTATATTTAGGCCCCTGCATGCATTTGCACTGGATTCTCATTATATCTTCCCAAGCCTGTGAAAAATGGCCTTCCTAGCACTTTTATCTGATGGGAGAGGAAGGAGGAAATTCCTGGATCCAGACTAAGGGGATGCTAGTCCAAATGTTGGCTCTGCTGCTGGTTCACTTTGGCTAAAAACGGGGTATGACAGCTACATGATTGGGCTGTTGGGGAGCAATTGAATTCACCTATGTGGAAGGCCCTAGTACCCAGTTCTGGCCAATGGGGTGGGGTCAGGCTATGGAAGGCTCCCTGGTTAGAAGAATGTCTCATGCCCTCATGAAACCCTCATGAACCCCGAGGGCTGGGATATGTGGGAGAGGAGAGCAGGCAGGAGCCACAGAGGAAGTAAGATGGAATGGTCTCATGGACCACTCTGGAGCCCCCATTCAAGATCCAAGAATAGCGCTTATCCTAGAGTAAAGCTGGAAATCGCCTGAGCTAGCAGAATCACTGTTGGCTGTAGCTTGTTTAATTTTATAGAAAGCTCTGGGCTCAGAGCCCAGCTATATAACAGCATGAATTATTCAGACAGACTGGGTATGAGCTGTCATTAAGCTGGAAGAGAGCACTTGTAGGGTGTGTGGGCTGGCGGTGGAGAAATAACAGAGGATCTGGAGGTGATTCTGATGAGCCACTGGGGAGTTTTCTCTGTTCTGCACTGTGGAGGGGATGGGCTTTGTCACTATCGTCATAGAGAGGACTGGGCTTATCCTTTGGTCTTCAGAGAAATACAAGAGGCTGAGAGGACAGACCTCAGACAGGCTGGCTGCCCAAGCTCCCTCCAGGAGACAGCTCAGATAGATGAAGGACCTAAAGAATGACCACAGTCGGCACCAAAGAGATAGGTGAGGAAGGCCAGTGGGAGGAACTTTCCCACATCTGTCACCACATTGACACCTCTACTGAGCATCCAAGGTGAGGATGCTATGCAGGGCATGCCAGGGACTCTCAGCTCCTGCATCTCTTCCAGGACCAGAAGCCCAAACACAGTGAGTCTGCTGGGGGACCTAGTCTCACCACCATCCAAGCTGGAAAGATGGGAGTCCTCACTGAATCTTCTCTCTGCTTCAACCCTCCATCCACTCTCCATCCCTAGGACCAGAGACATAGAATGTTGAGATTGAGATTCTGGAGTCTGTAGACCTGATCAAAATCCCAGCTATGCATTAATATATGAGACCTTGGAAAAATTATTTACCTTCTTTCTGAACCTCTGTTTCTTCATCTTAAAAGTAGGAATTATAATTATAACATATCAAAAGACTGTGGGAGCATCAGATGAGATCACGAATGGAAAACTTAGCACAGTGCTTGAGTAAAAAATGGACATGGAATGTGGGTGGGGGGGAAGAGGGTGAGAAGGAAGGAAGGTAGGAGAAAGAGGAGGAGGAGGTGATGCTGAAAGGCAGTTCAGAACAGTAACCAAGAGCATAACCTTTGCTGCCAAACAGTCAAGTTCAAATTCCAGTTGTCACTCATGAGCTGTTGACTTTCTCACGGTCTCAGCTCCCCAACCTGTAAAACGGGGGCATATACTGTCTACCAGAGAGGACTGTTAGGGGGTTTAACTATGTTATTATGTCTAAGCCCTCAGAACATTATCTGACACATAGTAGGTGCTGTAAAGATGTTTATTTTTTTTTTTATCACTCCTGCTACTACAGCTATCATCATCACCATCATCATCAAAGTTGGCCACTTCCAGCTTCAGAAATCTCAGATTCTCCCATTTGCTCCTCACTGCTGCCAATGCCCCCTAATCCTGACCTTTGCCAGCCTGGAGTGAGCAAGTTGATCATGTGCAGTGCACCAGGAGCAGAGAAAGAAGAAATAATGATTAAGAGGGAAACAGATTTGTTGTGGCAGGAGTTTTGCATGGAAAGGGAAGGACTCTAAATCTTAGCCAGCTGGGCTGGTGACATAGAAAGAGCACTGACTCCAGAGCTGAACAAATCTGGTTTCAAGTGTCAGCTGCTCAAGATAGTCAACCTCTGTGAGTCCTGGAGTCCTTATCTGTAAAACAGGGTCACTGATACCCATCTCAGAGGGGTGCACATGGAAAAGATACAATAACTGTATTGGAAGTGCCAGCACAAGGCCTGGACACATAGGAAGTCACCAATAAATAGTAATTCTTATTGCTGTTGTTAATATTCAGTGTGATTCATGTATTTTCTTGACAGGCTCTAGTGAGGTGTGGCCGATCTAACACACAAAGGATCATTCCAAATCTTTAAACAATTACTAGGCATGGTTCTTGAGAGCCCAGTGCTTGTGTTGGGGTGTGAGGAATAAACGAGCAACGGAGGAGGGGTGGAATAGGTAAGGAGCCTATAGACAGAAAGGGAGGACGTGGTGACTAAATGTAGAAAATAATTCACTTTAACCTTCTGTTCAAAAATGGGGTAGGATAGAATTAAAATTGCATCCTTACTTTCCACATAAAAACAGCAGAAAAATTAGGTAGCATGGTATATTTGGAAAGTCTCATAAATATTATATGGCCTCCTCAGGTTGCAAAGGAGAAGCTAATGCCCCAGTGGCCTGGCCAACCTTGCCAGTGAGCTAATGGCACAGCAGGGACAGGAGCTGCCCTCTGGTCCCAACACAAGCCTGTATCCCCTCCTTTCTACCACTGGAAATGTTTGTAATCAAAGTTTAATCAGAGGTAAGGCCTGGTCCCAACAGGAGACTAACTCTGCAGGAGGCCAAACACCATCTTGGCTTATACCCAAATGCATGTTCCCTCTCTGCTGTCCAGAAAGTAGAGCACAAATGCAGGCAAGTGGTATGAGCTGTTTATACCAAGCAACACATGGAGACAGGCCTTGAGTACCCAGGCCCTGCAATAGAATACCCAGAGCTTCAGAGCCTGTGCCCAGCAAAGTTTCCTTCCCAGGAAACGTCCAAGGCCTGTTCTTTCCAAAACATAAAACACCTTCACATGAATGGCTCACACTTCCATTCCGAAGAGGTCCTTGCCCCATCCAGACCTCAGATCCACACAGGCAACCCAAATCCAGCCAGTGCAACTCATTTTGAAATGGAAAAATCTTTGTTATGCCAAAAGAAATTTAGCTAATTACTGTTTCAAGTTAATCATCAAACTGATGTTGAGTTCATTTCAAACCCAGAAGTTTGAGCAGTTCTCTGTTTCCGCATAGCACCAAGACAGACCTCTGCAGTCAATGCTCTTGACCAAGCTGAATGATTGAGTCACAGAATGCTTGGAGAGGACAGACCCAGTGCTACCCTCTCCATCCCTTTGCCCAAATACCACCACAAGCTCCTCAAGGTAAATTTTTCCTAAATGACTCCCAAAGAGAGTAATGTGTCCTCAACCCAAGCAACACATTAGGACCCTAGAGTTTCACTGCTGAATTCTACCAAACATTCAGAGAACTAATATCAATCTTACTCAAACTATTCCAAAAAATTGAGGAGGAGCGGATACTCCCAAATTTTTCTACCAAGCCTGTCTCACCCTGGTATGAAAACCAGACAAAGGCACAACAAAAAAAGAAAACTATAGGCCAATATCTCTAATGAACACAGATACAAAAATCCTCAACAAAATACTAGCAAACAAAATTCAATAACATATTAAAAAAATTATTCATTATGATCAAGTGGGATTTATCCCAGGGAAAGGATGGTTCAACATATAAAAATCAATCAACGTGGTATGTCATATCAAAAGAACTAAGGACAAAAACCATATGATCATCTCAATTGATGCTGAAAAAGCATTCAGTAAAATTCAACATCCCTTCATGATAAAAACTCACAAAAAACTGGGTATAGAAGGAACTTACCTCAACATGATAAGAGCAATATATGACAGACCCGCAGCTAATAGCATACTGACTGGGGAAAAACCGAAAGCATTTCCTCTAAGATCTAGAACAAGACAAGGATATCCACTTTCACCATTGTTATTCAACATAGTGCTAGAAGTTCTAGCTAGAAAAAAATCAGACAAGAGAAAGAAGTAAAGGGCATCCAAATTGGAAAAGAAGTCAAATTATCCTTGTTTGTAGACTATACAATCTTATATCAAAATAAATCTAAAGACTCCACCAAAAAATATTAGAACTGATAAATTCAGTAAGGTTGTAGAATACAAAATCAATGTACAAAACTCAGTAACATTTCTATATACCAACAGCAAACAATATGAAAAAGAAACCAAGAAAGTAGTCCCATTTACAATAGCTACAAATAAAATAAGATATCTAGGAATAAACTTAACCAGAGAAGCTAAAGACCTCTATAACAAAAACTACAAAACATTGATGAAAGAAGTTGAAGAGGATACAAAATTTGGAAAGATATTCCATACGCATGGATTAGAAGACTCAATACTGTTAAAATGTCCATAATACCCAAAGCAATCTACAAAGTCGATACAATCCCCGTTAAAATACCAATGACATTCTTCACAGAAATACAAAAAATAATCCTAAAGTTTATATGGAACCACAAAAGACCCAGAATAGCCAAAGCCATCCTGAGCAAAAAAAACAAAACTGGAGGAATCACATTACCTGATTTCAAATTACACTACAGAGCTGTAGTAACCAAAACAGCATGTTACTGGCATAAAAACAGATAGATAGACCAATGGAACTGAATAGAAAACCCAAAAGAAAATACACACATCTATAGTGAACTTATCTTCAACAAAGTTGTCAAGAACATGCAGTGGAAAAAGGACAGTCTCTTCTATAAACAGTGCTGGGAAGGCCGAGTGCGGTGGCTCATGCCTGTAATCCTAGCATTCTGAGAGGCCAAGGCGGGTGGATTGCTCAAGGTCAGGAGTTTGAGACCAGCCTGAGCAAGAGCAAGACCCCTGTCTCTACTAAAAAATAGAAAGAAATGATCTGGACAACTAAATATATATATAAAAATTAGCCAGGCATGGTGGTGCATGCCTCTAGTCCCAGCTACTTGGGAGGCTGATGCAGAAGGATCGCTTGAGCCCAGGAGTTTGAGGTTGCTGTGAGCTAGGCTGATGCCACGGCACTCTAGCCCAGGCAACAGAGCAAGACTCTATCTCAAAAAAAAAAAAAAAAAAATTTATAAAAAAAAAATAGTGCTGGGAAAACTGGATATCCACATGCAGAAGAATGAAACTAAACCCTTATCTCTCACAATACATAAAAATCAAAACAAATGGATTAAAAACTTAAATCTAAGACCTGAAACTATAAAACAACTAAAAGAGAACATTGGGGAAATACTTCAAAACATTAGTCTAGACAAGGACCCTCAAAGCACAGGCAACCAAGCAAAGTTGGACAAATGGGATCACATCAAGCTAAAAAGCTTTTGCACAGTAAAGGAAACAATCAAAAAAGTGAAGAGACACCCCACAGAATGGGGTAAAATATCTTCAAACTACCTGTCTGACAAGGGTTTAATAAGTAGAATGTATAAGGAGCTCCAACAACTCAATAGAATAAAATCAAGTAATCACATTAAAAAATGGGCAAAGGATCTGAATAGACATATCTCAAAAGAAGACATACAAATTTCCAATAGGTATATGAAGAAATGCTCAACATCATTAGTCAGCAGAGACATGCTAATCAAAACTACAGTAAGATATTGTCCCAGTTAAAATGGCTTTTATTGAAAAGATAGGCAATAACAAATGCTGGCAAGGATGTGGAGAAAGGGGAGCCTTCACATGCTGTTGGTGGAAATGTAAATTAGTGCAACCACTATGGAGAACAGTATGGAGGTTCCTCAAAATACTAAAAATAGAACTACTGTATGACCCAGGAATCTCACTGCTAGGTATATATACAAAAGAAAGGAAATCAGTATATCGAAAAGATATCTACACTTCTATGTTTATTGCAGCACTATTCACAATAACCAAGATTTGGAATCAAGGTAAACGTCCATCAATGGATGAATAGATAAAGAAATTGTGGTACATAAACACAATGTAATATTATTTGGCCATAAAAAACAATGATATCCTGCCATTTGCAACAACATGGATAGAACTGGAGAACATTATGTTACATGAAATAAGCCAAGCACGGAAAGACAAATCTCTCATGTTCTTCCTCATATGTGGGGGCTAAATATTAAAATAATTGATCTCATGGAGACAGAGAGTGGAGTGATGGTTACCAGAGGCTGACAAGGGTAGCAGGGAGGGGAGGAAAAAGTGGGGATGGTTAATGGGTACAGAAATACAGTTAAATAGTTAAATAGAATGAATAATATTTGACAGCAAAACACAGTGACAGCTATCAACAATAATTTAGGATGTCCTTTAAAATAACTAAAAGAGTAGAATTGGAATGCTCCTAACATAAAGAAATGATAAATGCCTGAGGTGACATATACCTCAATTGCCCTGATTTGATTAATTCACATTATATGCTTATATCAAAAATCACATGTACCCTATAAATATATACAACTATTACGTACCCATAATAATTAAAAATTAAAAAACATATATATATATATAATAGAGTCAATATACGTGAATTGCCTTCCAATATATATGAATCTAGCTTGAGTTAAAATGTCTGTAGGGAGTGCCACACTATCTTTGCACTTCTCAAATACACTGAGAGCTTGCATTAAAATTGGAGGACATGAGAGAAGGGAGATAGGGGAGCTCACTAAAAATTCCCCATATCCAGTGAATCTGTTTCTGGCCATAGAATAAGCCATTGGATACTCAACAGCCCCTCAGGGACTCCTGGAGAAGTTAGGGGTTAAATCAACCTCAGATCCCTCCCAACTCTCAGAGATTTTGGATCTATGAATTTGTCACTTACTCATTCAACAAACATTCTTTGAGACCTGCTTTGTGTAGGCATTGCACTAAGTATACAGAGATGATTCAGATGTTTCTGTCCTCAAAAAGCACACAGCTGAAAACATGCAACAAAATAGAATATGGTAAGTGCTGAGACAGTGCCTGGTACTCTTTTATAGACACCACAGGTGGAAGAGTGTCTGAAAAGCAATACAGAAAAATGCAGTGGAGCGTGGAGCTGAGCAAGAGTTTTCCAAGTGGCGAACGCGAGAAGGGCATTCATACCACAAAGATAAAAGGTGTGAAGGTCATGACTAGTAACCTTGCTCATCAAGAGCTACCAGGAAAAGAAGAGTAACCCAAAGCTGGGAAAGGACAAGGCCAATGGGAGATGATGGCACTTTGAGAAGAGCATGTGGATTTCTCAGAGGGATCCAGCCCCACCCACAATGAGACTGACAACCACCTTGGGGTCTCAGAGTGCTCAAACACATCTGGGGAAGGCAGTCCTTTGCCCTTCCCTAAGACAAGCAGCTGGGATAGCCATGGCCACCCCAGCCCAATGACTAGAATGTAGAACACATACTATAGAGCCAGGGGAGAGAGGGAGGTTATCTCTGGTCTCCCTGCAGCCTGGCGAGGGAGAAATGGATAGGAAGGCTAAAAAAGAATATGCAAACAGAATTGAGATGAATTACTTAAATCAAGCCTGCTTTGCAATTTAACTGGCATTCTTTTCCCTTGTATTTCTCTGGCAAGTCCTTGCATTTTGTTTTGTTTGGAGATTTGTACAGCCTCCCTTTTTGTGAGGAGTAGGACAGCTTAGCAGTAGCACTGCTTAGGACAGGCAGTGACTGGGTGTATTTTGGAGCCCATGTTGTCTTGATGCCTGCTGAACACTGGCCAGTTCCCTTAGTGACAAAATAATGGAAGGCCGAGATTCTCCTCCTGCTTTTCCAGGGCTCACAGGAAGATGCTGAGGTTCTTGAGACTCCAAAGGGGACACAAAAAGAGAATAAGGGCACTGGATGGGACCCTTGAGAACAAATGCCTCTGAATTTGAGGAGAAGGTCATTTTGCAGACCTATTTCTCCTGAAAATACTACTGCTAATTATTATGGGGTGTAGGTTGTTACAGTGACAGCTTTAAGAGATATGGGTGGGGGCTTAACCTATGTAGACGAGTCTCTATATGAAAAAAATTTCCTTCAAACTGGGTTTGAGACATTTCCATATCTTACATCTGAGGTGTCAGGGCGCCACATAAGGTTATTCAATCTTCTAAAATGCGATGCACCAGATGGTCTTTGTATCCACTGCATCATCCTGTGGACACGAGGGATACCACAGCCAGCAAGAAGGAACGGATGTGAGGAGATGGGGAAGGAAGGTTGAGATTTATAACAGACACCACAAAAAGAAAGACAGTAGAAGCTCTGGGGTTAACAGCTTTTTGTCTCAAGTGGGAAATGAGATCGGGGGGCAAGCCACCTACTAAAAATGGAGACACTAAGACTCAGATAGGACAGGTGACTCTCCCAAGGTCATGAAGCAAGCTATGCTAAGAGTCAAGACAGACCTCCTGAACCAGCTGTTCCCATTGAAAACACGAAATTCTTTCTTCTTTCCCCATCCTGCCATTTTGGCCCAATACCACAAAGCTCACCTTGGCTATGATGCGGCACAAGGGCGCCCCCTCCTGGGTCAGGCTGAACAGGTTCCCTGTGGTGGACTCCATGGTATAGATATTGTCCGAGGCATCAATTTTTCTCACCAGTGCCTAACAAGAGAGAGAAAAGTCAGCTGGTTACTCACCCTCCTATGCTCTGTGATCATCTTATTACCAGTGGTTCCTAATACCATGCTCCTAATAGCCCCTCTGGAATCTATAATCCTGCCCCATCCACTACCCCTCTGTGGGGGCAATGAGTTCCAGGTTTGGCAAAGACATGAGTCAGGGTGAGGTCTCAGCTACACGTCAGGGATATGGAATAATTTCAAACCCTTGAGGCATGGGCAACAAATTTGCGCTTCCCCAGCCAGTCAGAAAATCAGCTCTCAACATTGATAGGCTCACTAAATACCATTTTGTTGTGCTCCTGGCTCCTAACACAAACAGAAATTGTCAGTTAAATAAACAAACCATCAGGTTGAAGTTGAAGCAACCAGTGAGTTGCTACAGCTATGACCAAAAAATGTGCTCATTTTGCATGGTGATTAGCCAGTGGTGAACTCCAGTTGAGTGATGGGTTCAGACGTTAAGTCAGGAGAAGCACTCGATAGTAGTTTGCTGCCTGATGGACATTCGCTGGGACAGTTGCTCTCCACAGTAGCTTACTGTTTGGCTGTACAGCCAGGCCAGCACAGCAACGCTGGAATCCTGTCAAAGCGTGGGTGACTCAGTGAAGAATGCCATACTGATCAAGGCTGAAGGAGCTAAGGCTAGCGGTGAGAGGGGCTGGGAATGACTGAACATACGACCAAGGGAGGCCCAGGGAGGAAAACAAATGGAAGATTCATTAACAAACAAGATGTGAAAATTATTCCTAGAAAAGTTAAGCTAATTTCTGGGAAAAAGTCTTTCATGTATCTTGAAACCACTTCATAATCAGCCATTTGCTTTGGAGCATTTAATTCATTGATTATAATTCCTACCTGCTCATTAATGCCAGTTGCTCAAGTTTGTCCTGGGAGGTGTGGAGACAGAGTGGGGGGAGCTGCCTTTGAGGACTTCACACAGGAAGCTGGGTGCTGTGAGTGGCCACTTGTTAGTTTCAGTTACCATGTTTATTTTAAAATATTAAGACTGGTTTGTTTTTAATTAAACACTGGAGTTATAGAAAAGAGCAATTTAGACACTTAAGAGCAACACTTAGAGCAACTGAGCCTTTCTTTGCCTCAGTTTCCTCATCTATAAAATGGTATAAGTAATAATGTCTATCTTTTAAAGGGGTTGCACCCCTTTTTTAGGGTTGTCAATATATACATAAAGGACTTCCAAAGATACCTGCCAAGTAGAAGAAATATAAAATTGCTAACAGTTATGATTTTGTGATCTTGAGCAATTGAGATAAACTTCCTATACCTCAGTTTCCCCATTTGTAAAATTATTACAATTAAGGAGGTTTGAGGCTCAAGACAAATGGTTCTCCCTTTTCTCTTCTTTATTCAAACTCATGGAATTTTTCAGACACACAGCATGCTACTCCTCCGTAGAGCAGTCTGAGATTAAGTATGTGTTTAATCAAACTACGTTAAATACAAAAATTATTCTCTAAGTTAATAGATGCCTCTTGTGAGAGAGTCAACAAAAAGTAAAATTAATAACCAAGATTTGTCACTACAAATCTCTGTAATGATCACACTTCTTAGAACCTTTCCCCATCGTTACCGTAAGCAGCCACACATGTGATGCTAATGCTCACATGAAAATGCAGATTTCATATATTGGGGTCCTGTACCTAAATGATAATTACCTAATGTTCCTGATTAGTGTTTGTACTTGAAGCAAATTAACATTACATTAAACAATTCAAACCCAATGTCTTTAGCAATCAGCTGCTAATATTAGACCATTTAAATCGGAGAATAATTTCATGTTAATATCTATACACATATATACAGTAATTACACCTCAGCTATGTCTCCGTGAATCAGATCTCTGACAAAGGAAAGTTGTAAGCATCCTTTCCACGGCATAAATCTGTCATACGAGATTAAAGGTACCACTGAAATCTTAAAGGTCCTAAATATCACAATTATGTCAGAACTGGATGGAAGGGGCCTCAGAAATCTCTTGTCCAGACTTCATTTCACAGTCAAGGAAACTGAGACATAGTCACGACCAAGGTCACACATGTGATCCAGGGTGAAGCTGGGCCCTGACCCCTGTGAATCCAACTTTCCGTTTTTAAAAGTTGGTGAATCCGTTCCCTTGAACGATGGTGGCAGGACCCCACCTGGAAGAGTGGAGCTGGAAGCCTCGAGGCTCTCACTAAATAGGGGAGTGATTCTCCCTCCCGGGGGCTCCCCATTCGCATCCAGCACTGTGTGGTGTGGAGGTAACCAGAGCTCCTGCAGCAAGAGGCATAGCTGACTGGGGACCCTGCTGCTGCTGTCCCTCTGGATCTGCCCTGTGCTCTTGCCAAGGCCACAACCCTCCCGAGCCGCTCCCAGCTGTGACTGAGCACAGCAGGACTGCGGGACCTCTAACAGGTGACTTCGGCCGATTCCCTGTGAAAGCTTCTTCCTTCCTCCTTTTCTGTCTCAGATGTCAGACCTGCAGTGTGGCTTTCCATGCCTGCTTCTACTTCCTCCCCCTCCTGCTTCACAGGAGTCTCCTATCTAATCCTGTCACAGTGACTTCCTCAAAGCAGTGCAGTCAAAAAAGTCAAGTTTTTTTTCTTCAGGAAATCATGGAGAAGTTAGAGAAGTTTCAAAAGTATGCCTCACTCTGTATCATGAGAAGAGTGGTGAAAGAATGAAAACAAAATTAAGGAAGATAGACTTAGGCTGAATGACAACTATTTTCTTAAAAGACAGACTAGGCAGATATGAAACAAACAAACAAAAAAATAAGATCTTTGTAGAGCAGAAGAAAGGGATAAAAAGAAGCTAAGGAGATGCATGCAGTCTAACGGCTCTACATAAGGCATTAGAAAGGAAGGATGTATTTTCAATCATTCCTCCATCAGAAAGAGTGACTGCAACCCAGGGAAATCTATCAGAAGGGAGGTAAACTCTCAAAAAGCAGGCTGGAACGAGTCTCTCAGAAGGAGCCAGGGAAATACTGGGAAGCCCCTTCCTAAAGCCCTAGATAGAGAGTTCATACTTAGACATCTATGCAAAGGAGTTACATGAAATGTGGGCAGACTTGACAGGGTAGTAGATTACAGATGGCTACCAATTCTTTTCTACTCCTCCCATAGACAGATGAGTTCTAATTCCCCTCCCCTTGAGTCTAGTTAGCCTCAGAGCCTTGCTTGACCAAAGAAGCCAGCACCTGGCAAAAGTGATGTCCCAGGACTTTCAAGGCCAGGACTTCCACCCCAGGCCTCTTGGAACACTGTTTTGGGAGCCCTGGGCTGCCAGGTAAGAAGTTTGATAGCTCTCAGATTGTCATGTTGGAAAAGCCATGTGTAGGATCCCTGTCGACCCTCTCCACTCTGAGACCAGCTTTGCAGTCACCACTCCAAGGCACCAGAAATGTGAGTGAAACTGTCTAGGACTCTGAACCGTCTGCCGGCTGAATATCACCTCTATTGATGCCACATAGAATGGAAGAATCACTCAGTCTAGCCCTCCCTGCTTAAATTCTTGACCCTTAAAATCATGAGATATGATAAATACAGTTGTTGTTGTTGGATTTTTTTTTTCATTATGCTTTAAGAGAGCTCTGGAACATAAGAAAAGACTACAGAAATCAGCATGAACTATTTGAATGATTACTGTATAAATTTCCAGGTGACAGTTTTTGGAAGTGGGGATGTAGCATTTCCTGTGTCCTAAGGGAACATGCTGGAGAAATGCATGAATTAGGACTCTGAGGGAAGGCACATAAAGACTGGGCATACTGAAGAGAAAATAATAGTTGAATCCAGGTTTGGATTAGCTATGCATCAGATGAGAAAATACCTCCTGGGTGGGAATACCCAATTTAAGAAAGTAAGTGTGGATAAGATCCATTAGAACTGGAGGTTTTTGGTAGACCCAGAACATAACTTATTTTATTTCTCTATAAGGGAAATTGCCAAGTCTAGAAGCGTTTGCTGGAAAAACAGAAAAATGTGCTAGAAAACAAATGGAAGTAAAGCTGCTCAGATCTAGTTGCTACATTCACTCTGTGAGTTGGAGAAGGAAAGAGACCCATGTGAAAAGGAGTGTAAACCCTTAGAAACTGAACTGAGTCTCTCTGAAAGGAGGTGGAAATTAACAGGAAAGAGAACACCAGAGGGATAGTTCATTACTGCAAAAAAAGATGTAGCAGAAAGAAATACTACTCAAGGCTGGAATATTCAAAAGGCATAGAAAGATGCTATTTTGAGAAGCACCTGGCAGAGGGACTGGTTCTCTCCAGGACTATGGGGTCAGACATCAGGAGCATCAGTAGTGGCCTCAGTTCAGGTATCTGCTGAGGATGATTATTTCAATGCAGCGAATATGGGAAAACCTCTCTAGCAGATAGGGGTCTTAAGGACTAGGCAATTCTCTAGGGTAAGAGGCAGGGACCGTAGCCATCATTATACAGAACTAGAAGTATCCCCGGAATTCCATGTCAAAAGAGATTTTCTTATTTATCCCCCCAAAAAAATTTGAAAAATATGTGACTCTTTGCACATTTTCAGTTTGGTAGCTAAAATTGTATACCATAAGTTTAAAAAACAAAGTTGGAAAGAATGTAATTTCCAGCAGATTGTAAATATTGACATAAAGTAAAACCATTACATCACTCTTTCAGATGTGTTCAATGGAATCTAAATACCAAAACAACTTGATACCAGCATGATCTATTTAAAAATGCATGAATAATCTCTTTCTTTAACATTTTGCATCTTTTCTTTTCATCACTAAATTTATATTTCTGTTTCAATTTTCCCTCAGAATTTTACCTTAATGAAATACATTTAAGTTTTAAAGTGTTTTATTGATCACCCTTATCATGCTTATCTATGAAATTTGAAATTTTATTTCCTATTACCATAAGACTCCAAGTGTTTTTTTTATTTCAGCATATTATGGGGGTACAGATGTTTAGGTTATGTATGTTGCCCTTGCCCCCCCCTCAGTCCCAGTTTCAAGCATGTCCATCTCTCGGATGGGGCTCATTGCACTCTTTGTGTATGCATATACCCGTCCCCTCCTCTCCCTCCCCCTCCCCCTTCCCCCTCCCCTCTCCCCGACATCCAATAGATGTTATTTTTATATGTGCACTTATGTGTTGATCAGTTAATACCAATTTGATGGTGAGTACATGTG
>CAUYSK010027267.1:0-11063 GCA_963575035.1 Avahi laniger | reverse complement strand
TTGCCCTGGCTAGAGTGAGTGCCGTGGCGTCAGCCTAGCTCACAGCAACCTCAGACTCCTGGGCTCAAGCAATCCTACTGCCTCAGCCTCCCAAGTAGCTGGGACTACAGGCATGCACCTCCATGCCCAGCTAATTTTTTCTATATATTTTTAGTTGTCCTATTAATTTCTTTGTATTTTTAGTAGAGATGGGGTCTCACTGTTGCTCAGGCTGGTCTCGAACTCCTGAGCTCAAACAATCCGCCCGCCTTGGCCTCCCAGAGTGCTAGGATTACAGGCGTGAGCCACTGCGCCTGGCCAAGAAAATGCAAACTTTTTGAGTGTTTCTATATTTTAATGTATTTCAATTTAACCTGTAGTGTTTACTTAAAGAGTAACTTGTTGTTCTTTTTTTAAAAAAAGAAGGTCTTCAGAACTTGCATCCTAAATCAGAATGTTCTTCCTAGGAATTATTATTGGGAACTGATATTCAGTGTAAATATACTGGTAGTTCATCACCTGTCATGTTCTGAATTCAAGTCACAGTTCCTCGCTAAGGCAGAGTACACTGAGAACCTCATGCCAGTTCAAATGCCTCCCCTCGCTGTTGTTATGTCATATCCTGAAGTTAGGTCTACTGACATGGATCATGAACTACTATTTAGTATAGAAGATAGGCACTAAAACTTCCTTTTTCTTATTGTCAACATACTACCGGTTTTCAGACTTCTGTCACATATCCTGGAGGGTTGATGTTTCAAGACTAATCATTTTTAGTTGCTGTTGTATAGAAATGTTAAAGCCACAATAAGGAGCCCCTTTCTTAGGGGTTGTAGACTCTAAAATTATACGGCAGGGCACTGTCTTTACAAGAGGACAAAGGGCCCTGTGGTTTATGGGGTGAAGAGCTATTGTTGTTGCTGCTGCTAAATGTTCTGAGAATTACACCTCCTAACAAAAGCCAAATAGGGACTCCTCGAACAACGCTCTTATGACTTCACTTTTAAATAATGAGGACAAAAATCGCTTCATTATATTACTGGTTATGGACTCTAGGTGTAAAAGAAAATGACGAAATTATAAACAGCTGCTTATGGAAAGGAAAATTTTGGTTAAGATTTATTATATGTGGTAGACTATATTTTATAACTCTGACTGTGTAATGTTGAGATGAACATTCCACCAGTCTAAATGAAAAAGAGGCAGCATGATGCTCTAGAAAGAATATGAATTTTAAATTCTAAAGACTCAGATGGAAGTTTCACCTCCAACTGAATGTGTTCCACCATGCCTGAAACATCTTGCACCTGGATTCCTGCAAAAGCCTTCCATTCATCTTCTTTCTTCCATTCCTATCCCCTTCACAGACCATTTTCTGTTCTTAAGTGGGAGCAATCCTTCTAGAATCAGGTCTGATGCTGTCGCCCTGTGATTTAAACTCTTCCTCTTCTCCCTCTGCCCTCGGGATAAAGACACAGTCCTTGACTTTCCATAATAAGAACTGTGACGCTCTGCCCCCTGTTTTCCTCTCCAGCAGGGCTCTCTCCTTCCTCCAGCTTGAATGACCTTCCCAGTCCCCTGAGATTTTATCAGAAGGACTCCTGCTAGCCCATGAAGTCCCAGCTCAGGTGTCCCATGAACAATGACTGCTACCATGTATTGCAATATTTGCTGACGCTAAGCAGCAGGAGGTAACTTGTTTCAGCACTCTAGTCCCAGCGTGCTGCAAACTTCCAGACTTAGAATAGGCCCTCAAAAAGGACTTCTTGAATGAATGAATAAATGAATGCCATGAAAAGCAAATCACTTGGTAAAATATTGCGTAAATGTTAGTTGTTATCACTTCTACCTTTCTTCTTTCCAGAAATCACCTGCTAAGAAGCTAACTAACGCATTAAGCAAGTCCCTGAGCTGTGCTTCCAGCCGTGAACCTTTGCACCCCATGTTCCCCGATCAGCCTGAGAAGCCACTCAACTTGGCTCACATTGTGTGAGTATCTCCGCCCTCCAGGTGAAGAGACATCTTCCTTCACAGAAAAGGGTCTGGATCTGCGCAAAGGCAATTTCATATCAGTTGTCAGGGACCAAGTCTTAAAATTTAATTATGTTTTTAAAAAAGAGTCAAAGTAATGCCGTTATAATGTTTTCTTGTTGAGGTATATAGTACCTTATCCCACTGTACAAGTAAAGCATGCAACACTAACGTCATTCACCTAAAGGTGGAAAATATCCAAAAAGCTTAGTTATAAAATACAGATGTTAGTGTTCACACATTCGAAGTTATCAATGGAATTACTGTGGTAAAAAAGAAAAAGAAAATAAAACTTCGAACATATGATACCTTAACATCACATGTGCTTTGAGTCCCAAATATAAAAGCCCTTTGTTTCACTTCTGTACAGACCTAGTCATCTTAAAGATGCCGACAAACCTAGAAATCGCTTTGGTTTTTTATCCCAAGCTGCCTACATAACCTTAGGAGGATCATGGCACCGGAAGGCTGGGTGGGGAGGGGTGGGAGGTGGGTGTGGAATTAGTAGGGAAATTCATCAGAACATCCAAATGAATATTTTGTCCAAAGTATGTGTGAATTTTGTGGCAGAGGGGGTTGGCCAATGAATGGTGCCACCACCCATCCTTGCCCGGGAGTCTCTCTCAGGCCTGAGTGACCAAGATAACAGGGGGGCTTAGCTGGAAGAAACTGTTTCTTCCCTGGTGTTTCCTTGGGCTCAGAGAAGAAAGAAGCTCATTACTTGCTTCTACGCACAATCAAGAATTATGTAGTCGCAGTTGCCTCCTCATGAACTGCCTTTCAGTTTCAGCGCAGCGAAAGGCAGTTCCGTGGGACCTACGGCACCTTCGGGCCTGTGTTTGCATGTTAATTTAAAGAGGTGGACTGCTCAGACCTACAAATAATAGGAATTCACCAATGCAAAGTTCATGCTTCAGGAAGTTCAGGATGTGATCCGTAAGAGGCACTGTGGTTGACGTGAGAACCTCGTGAAAGCAGCAACTCTGTCCTCTGATGGACCTACGCAAATACCATCAATGATTTATGCTGTGTCCTGCCTGTGAGCTTAGTATAAATACTGCAGGGCTTTGTTTTGCATGCTCCTCAGTGTGCTCTAAGGGATCACTGACCTCAACAATATCCACAGTCTGGAGACTCCTGTTTCTCAGCTTACATGCTGGCATGGGCTAAGCATCTAGAAACTAAAGTAAACAAATTCTGTAGACTGTGGTTCACTTATTTTTGGAAATTATGCTCCTAAAATTAAGCCTTAAAATAAGCGAGGAATAAATAAATCTGGTCAGAGTCCCAAAAGGCCACCACTTGCAGAACCTACCTCACAGGAGCTGTTCTTATTTAGGTCTCGACTTTCCTTCTATAGCAAACTAGAGACAGTCACTAAGTTGCTAATTAATGAACACAAAGGAAGTGAGAGCAAACCTGTGCTTTCTGAGCTCAGCCAAGAATCACTTTCTACCAGCCCCACTAGGAGATTGACCCCAAGAGAGCAGCCTCTAATCCGAGCTGCTGGGCAGGATAAAGATAGAGCGTGTGGATGTGAACGCCTAGTTCTAAGAGCTTTGCAGTAGAATTGAATGAGGATGCTGCTCCTGCTTCTAGAAAGGATGAAAAAGGAGGCACTGTGAAATCATTTCACAATGAGTCACATTGGAGTATTACCTAGCCCGGGGCCTTGTACCTAATAGGTGCTCAGGATTCGTATATGTATATGTGTGTGTGTGTGAATTATCTAATTGGCTAATGAGTAATAACTTTTAAATTTTAACTTACAGAGCCAGGAACAGTAGCACATGACTGTAGTCCCAACTATTTGGTGGCTGAGGTGGGAGGATCACTTGAGCCCAGGAGTTCAAATCCAACTTGGGCAACATAGCGAAACCCCCATCTATAATTAATAAGTACATAAATAAATTTTTTAAAATTTCTTAAATTCTAGGGAGAGTATGATCTGAGCTGTTATTCATTGAATTAACTGGGGGAAATATATAAACAGTAGGTTCTTAATTTCATTTCCATGGAGAAATTTCAAGATTCCCTTAAGATTCTATACAAAATGTACCTTTTTCTGAGAAAACTTCCATGTACTTAACCAGATCCTCAAAAGTCCTTGAATCAAAATACTAGTCTGTACTCACTAATAATATATTTTTCCAGGGTGAAAGTTTCAATTTAAAAATGCAAACTGTGCAAGATATTTAGCTGTTGGAATAACACACAAGAAATTCTGGACATAGAATGTCTAATCTATATTAGAACAGAGTATTTTTTTCTATTTTTAGCCATAGAAATTTTTTTCATATTTGTTTCTTTATCCAAAAGCTGTTGCGATGAACAGATATCCTTACATCTTTCAGGTTTTTTTATGAGGATATTCTAAGACTTCTAATTTTAAAATATGTGACCAGACACAGTGGCTCACACCTGTAACCCCAGCACTTTGGGGCAGGAGAGATTGCTTGAGGCCAGAAGGCGGCGACCAGCCTGGGCAACATGGTGAGACCCCGTCTCCACAAATAAATTTTAAAATTAGCCAATTGTGGTGCTGTGCGGCTGTAGTTCCAGCTACTGGGGAGGCTGAGGCACAAGAATAGCTTGAGCCCAGGAGATCAAGGCTTTAGGGAGCTGTGACTATCCCACTAGACTCCAGCCTGGACCACAGAGCAAGACCTTGACTCTACAAAAAAAAAAAAAAATGCTGTTGATTCAGCTATTCTACATTATCATAGACACATAAAGACCATTTAAGTGACAAAACAAATGATATTATACGTTAGTCTTTTATAAAGAATACCCTCTTAATCTGCTACAATGAACATGTATGTGGAATTAATGAATATTCACACTTCTTCCAAATGTTTATAGATTCAATTTTAATAAATTTGACAAAAATGTATGACATTCCATAGCATATCTTATTACTGTAAGCCATGCCACCGCTTTTATACACTGCCGTGCAATAGAAATAGAGAGGGAGCACTTTAATAAACAAAACACACCGATACTCCCACCTCACTTAATGCCCTTAACTTGTTATCCCAAATGTGGCTTAGAGCATAAAGGCTTTATGCAGAAGGAATATTACCATAGTGCAAAAATATGTTTCGTAAGAAACATTATTGTTGAGTCTCTAGCAAAGACCATTCTGAGAGTATATTCCCTAGAATCCTACCTGGCAGTAAAAATGTTTTCCTGCTACGGCTCTGTCTCTCTCATCCTCACTCCTGTGCTTTTGCAAATAATTTATTAATCATTCTTTTACGTGTATGGAGGGTCACAATCCATATCACTTACACACGTGGATAAGTTCACAGACAACGGTAAGAAGAGACCAGTGAGTTAAGGGAGACATTGATGGACATTCGCTGTCCTACATTGGTGACGTGGGGGCTGGGTAAGGGAGAGCTCAGTATAGATTTGAAATAAATCATTTTTTTGTCACTATGAAAAAATGCATTAAATTTTTAAATTAGTGCAAATTCTTCAAAGACACTTTTCAGGAAAAAAAGTCACACAATGCAAATGTTTAAGTGAAGGATAATTGTGTGGTCTAAGGACATGCTGAAATACGTATGATGTTATGAAGCCCACAGGTATGGAATTTGATTGTGACCAATATGCAGTCTTCTTAATTGCACACATCTTGCTGTTTTATGACTGTGTTGAAAATTGATGCTAGTCCTGTAGTACGTACTGTACTATATTCAATCTTAAGCAGTAAAAAGTCATTATAAGGTATAAATAAAACAGAAAAAAAATACATGGAAAAGGTTTGATCAGTACATAATAAACTAGAAAATATTTTTATTACTTACGTCTCCAGTTCCAACTTTTAAATGTGAAAAATGGCAACAATATGGCACGGTCTGACTGTGTGACTAAATTAACATTTTACAAGTAGCCTTAGATATAGTAAAAGGAGGTTGAATAGGGTTTTTAAACAGGTTGTGGTACTATTGTCTCTCTCACGCACACACATTTGTATGTGGAAATGAAGCAGGTGACACACAGAAAATGCTGTTCTTTTACTGTAGCCAAGGGATTTTTATACCCATGCAATAGAGAGGCACTGCCAGTCATGAATTAGTCTTTAAATAGAAATGAACAGGTGGTGACATTTTGGTATTTTGGCATTTGCTCTTAGCTATGGTATTGCTTGTAAATGTTACCATGATTAACAGTCTCTATTCTATTCAATTTTGTTTTGCTGCCAAAAGTGATACTTGGTAAGTAGCTCGTTAGTCCCTGGTGTAGTTATAAAGACTAATAATTATAAGTGGTTATGAGACACAAAACAAATGAGTGACATGAGGCTTGTTTAAAATTAATTCTGCCTGTGCTAAACATTTTTGCATTACAAGAAGGTTACCAATTTTATAAAAATGTCCTCGGTGAAATTCTTGTCCAGAAAGATAACTTTGCACTAGCCCTTGTAACTTACTCCAGCCTGTGGAGCTGTTTCTTTTTCGTAAAAGTAAATATGTTTAAAATTCCCATGTGACTTGTTTATTAGATAAAGTAACTTACCATTTGATTATGGAGGAAATAGGAACATCAGCCTCTCTGAAAGCCATCATTTTGTGCCAGGGTTAGCCATTCCGGTGTTCCAAGTTCAACATTTCAATGGTGAACCTTAAACACGAAGCCATTTGCTAAGAAACCACGATTTCAGCTTTGCAGTGACCAGGTTCAATAGAGTAAATTTACTAAGTTAGTTAAAAAGCATTCCAAGTCCATTTGTTTTCTCATTTACTAGAGATACAGCACATTGAGAAAGTTAAAAAAAAAAAAAAAGATAAAAGAAAATCTGAAATGTGGAGTCAAGTTTATTTTTTTTTCAACTTTTTTCAAAACTACAATGAAGGTATTTTATTCTCTTCTTTTTTTAAAAAACTGATGTACCAAACTTTTTATAATTCACAGAAGACACTTGTATAAAATTAGCATCCTTCTTATAGAGTGAAGGTGTTCAGCTTAAGGCAGAATTAGTTTTAAACTAGCCTTGTATTGCTCACTTATATCAAGGATACATCTTAGATAAGTAATGCAAAACACTAAGATTGTTTGCAGATCTTCAGTTACGTCTAGAGTAGATGAAATAGTGAATTTGCTGTTTTGATCTCATCCAACAAGTAATGTCTTACAAAATCTCAGAACACAGTTTAGCACCAGCTACCAAGAAAAAAGTTTCAATGAAGTTTTGCAGACAGTGCTGACATTTTAAAACCTACAGAGCATCATGTCCACTCCAACGAGTACATTGGGATAAACAAGTCTACCTTTTTTCCCAGAATTTCTTCATTGCAGAATCCAACTAACTCTGGTTCCCTAAGGTAAAAATAAAACCGTTTACAAATTTGGCTCTTAAGCCAACACAAATTGATTGTATAGGCTACTATATAATTAATGTCTCATCTCCAAAAGATTCTATACTGTCAAACTCAAATACAGTATTATAGTGAAACTAAAATTTCCTCTGACTCAGAATGATGCCCTGCCTCATCTTCCATCTTCTGAACTCTAAATCCCATCTCACATCACCATTTACTATCTTACATGAACCTTTAAAAAGACTAAAAACTGCTTGGAGCTGAGACAGCAATCTTAGTCCTATCGTCTGAACTAAGACATTCATGATAGGAAAAGAATGACAGAATAAAAACAATATAAGACCCCGGAAGACAGACCCCATGCACTTGGTGTTTAGAACCATGGTCAATTCTGAGGAATATTGGATCCTATATTCTTTCTTTCATCATAAGAAAAAAAGTTTATGAGATGCCTTACACTATATATCCTACCATATGGATCACCCAAATAAAAGAAACTTAGTAAATCCTTGTGGTGCTTAATTGCCTCTTCACTTAGAACAAAGAGAAGATAAGGTACAATATGATTTTGCGGCCTGTGGCCTTCCAGACCAGGCATGTTGGAGAGGGACATTGTCATGGAGAACACAGAATAAAGTTTCCAAAGTCTCAGGAATCCTCCTGTTTCCAAGAGGATGTAGATTGTGATAACAGAGTTTTCAGAGCTTCTCTCTTTATAAGGCGGTAGAAATAAAGCTACTGCCTTCCTTAAAATCTTAGCTCCGTTTGAGAATATGATTCAGTGAAATGCCAAGGCTCAAAGCTAATGGATAAATATTCCCAAGGTGTCCAGAGATCTTCTTCCCAATGTTTAACTGAGATTTTATATACTCAAGGAAATGTAGCTATAAAACATTTAAAGAATTTAATTGGAAAATGTAAGATTTTATGTTGATCCTGAACAAGATAGAATTCTGATCTTTCTATCCCCTTTCCTCAAGGGATGGTGGATAATTTTTAAGTTGTAACTTTTATTTGTTTTAATTTTCCATACACACTATATTTTGTTTTAGGCCTCCCAGACCCGTAACCAGCATGAATGACACCCTGTTCTCCCACTCTGTTCCCTCCTCAGGAAGTCCTTTCATTACCAGGAGGTAAGTTCCAATTCTATTATAAAATCAGCCCTTTCTTTGGTAATGAGCCTTGATTCTATGGCAAGAAAAATATTCCAGTGAAGCCAAGTGCAGAATATTATTATTGGAAACTAGTTTATAAATATCCATCATAAGTGTTCAATTTCATTCATTTGGATGCATTTAGAGAGGGCTAGGATGGCTTTGGGAGTTAATGTCACTTCTGGAAACCTGCATTTATAATCTACCCAAAGAAGGTGGGGTATATTTCAATTTTACGACTGACACACATGGATTCTATCCCATTGAGAAAGTCACTTTCACAGCACTTGAATGAAGTCAAAGAATTGGAATTTCAAAATACAATGTTGTATTGTTATATAGATTCTGAAACATCTTATTTAAAGCTCCAGATATAAAAGAATCCTCTTCTTGATGAACTCTAGAGTTCCTGAGGCTAAAGGTTGAAGACCAGACTTGGAAATACAGTTTCCATATAAGTAATTTCTTGGATACTAACAAGAACTTTAAAAAAACAAGAAACCTTGGATATGTGTCTCATCTTTTTGCATAAGATCCACTCCCACGTGAGCAAGAAACAGGAGAAGCAAACACTTCTCTAAGAGTTAGCGTTAGACACACACAGGGTCAGGAAGTGCTCTAAGCCATTTCATCAGATGTCATAAATCAAGCACCAGAAAACTATTTTATAAATACATGGAGAAGGCTCACAGGAAAGTAGAAACAATGGTAAGGAAAATTGGAGTGAGTAATTAAACATAAGATTTCGAATGCCTTTCAGCAGAAAAAAAATATGACCTCTTATTTCATGAAACACATATAATTCATCTTTTTCCTGGAGAGGTTTATAAGGTACCAATTTCACTGTAATATCCTGGTACATTCTACTGGGGATTTGAAGACAGTGAGGCTAAGAACACTGCTGATTTTTCCCCTGAATTCCTGTATTTACCCATCAGCAGGAACCTGAGATGAAAATGTTCCCCACAGTTGTAATAAACAGAATGTGGCAGTACAGAGTGTTTCCAGTGTATAAATTAAATCTATTAACAAGTGGAAAGGAAGAGGCAGTTATACTACACAATGTTCCCAGTGAAATAATATGGTTTAGGTCCTCAGTAACTTCCCTTTAGCACTCTTTTTCAGAACCACCAGCAAACTCGACCATTTTTTTCTGAAACAAAATCATAAACTGTGAAGTCTGTAAAAGACATGGATATGTGCATCTATCTAGGGAGGACCTAACATGATGTTTATACGGAGATGTGCTTTTATTAGGAAGCTCAACATTCTGCAGATGCCAAGCAGAGAGACCCCATCCTTACTGAAGGTCATTTTATATCATTTCAGCTCGGACGGTGCTTATGGTGGATGCGTCTAGATGGATAACATGACTTCTTCTACCCTAAAATATTCCTATAACACTTTGAGCTGTTCTGGTTCCTCCAGGGTGCATGGTACCATTAACCCAAAATATCATCATTTCCCTTTTTTCCCATTTTCAGTCCTTTGGGAATGTTCCCTGTGAACCACAGACATGTTGTTTAAAGCTTGCAGTTCTTCCTGTCACCACAGAGATTGGCCTCCGGTTTCTGTTTTAAGGGTTTGTTGTTCAATAAAGCTGTGTACACTAAATGTCTTTCCTCTCTGAGTGGGCCTTGCTCTGTCCATGGGAGGTTTTAATGAGGTCTCATTGTTTGAATCCCTCAGGTTACCTGAGGGGATAAGTGCATCCAGCCCTGTGGCTGAAGAGCATTCCCTCATAAAGCTGTGTGTAAATCAGCTTGAGCACGGTGCACGGTCAGTATCCTCACCCTGAATTGCTAATCGTAGTCCTAGTTCCGTAGCCAACCAATAGTCATGCTACTGTGGCACTAAAATCCTCTTGTAGTATGTCTTATTGGAGGTAGAGATCTTCTGAGGTTTGATGAGAGTCTACTGAAAGACTTCTCAGTTCTTTCCTCTCTTTCCCACTTGCTTTATTGATTTCATAGACTCATACCAGTATATATGAGATGCATACATATGAAGAATACCAAGCTCGATCTTGTTTGGACAAGTCTCTGCTTTTATACAATTCGCAAAACCCCAGATGGTGATTTCTAAGACCCTTGAATTTAGAAGTCTCATGGAGAAAGATTGTAAGCACTAACTGGGCGAGACTAGGACAATGCCCTGTGGCCGGACCTTATAGCAGTTAAAGACCTGAGGACTTGTACCTTTCTATCCCACTGTGCCTGGGCCATGTTTCCCCCAAAGGAGGGCAATCTGATTCCTACTGAATATAAATTTCAAAACCAGTTTCTTGTTCTCAGTGCGGATTTTGTACTACTTGAAAATGCTGGTGGTGACCCACTTCTTATTTCTTAACCATAAAGCCACACTAAGGTCGATGACAATGCATCATGCCAGATGTAGGCAGAAGTTAAAGGTCCCATACTTTCTGTAATTGGAACGGAACCAAAGCAGTATGACCTAGAGCTCTGCCCTCACCTCTAACACATCCCAACTGCCCCTTTTACAATCAAATAAAAGCTAAGCAAGCCAAGAATAGTGCTGGTCAGTATTAGGGCAGCACTGAGAAAGTAGG
>CAUYSK010027266.1:0-12135 GCA_963575035.1 Avahi laniger | reverse complement strand
GGGTCTCGCTCTTGCTCAGGCTGGTCTCGAACTCCTGAGCTCAAACAATCCACCCGCCTCGGCCTCCCAGGGAGCTAGGATTACAGACGTGAGTCACCGCACCTGGCCTGTACTTTCATATTAGTAACAGCTCTCAAACTTTAAATGGAAACTCTTCTGCAGAAATTAGATTAGAAAAAGTAGTTGAAGATTCAACTGTATTATTTATAGAAAAATAGGATATGAATGTCTTGAAATATATTTTTTATTGTTGCTTTTATAAATTTAGGGGGTGCAAGTGCAGTTTTTTATATAGATAAATCGTATAGTAGTGAAGTCTGGGCTTTGGATATAACCATTACCCAAATAGTGTACATTGTATCCATTAGGTAATTTCTCATCCCTCCTCCTCTCATCCTCCCACCTTTCTGAGCCTCCAATGTCTATTATTCTTCTATGTCCACATGTACACATTAACTAGATCGCACTTATAAGTGAGAACATGAGGTATTTTATTTATAGCCGAGAAGCCATCAAATGTAGGTTTTTAAGTAGTAGAGAGACCCTCTGCTCCCCATAAGTATTTTGGAATTATCCTACCTGGTTAACGCTCCTGTCTCATAACGACATTTTGTATTCAAATTTTTAGTTTTCCTATGGCATAGTCTTTACTACTGAAATTATTACTTTTTTTTTCTCCTGGAACAAATCTTCTTTCTCATCATTTTTGTTTTACTTTTCCTGACATCACTTATTTTTTAATAAAAAGATAATATTATGATCCTCTATATTCCTCAGGTTTTGTTTTTTTATTTTGTGTTTACATCTCATATTATTTCCAGTCATATAGTCTACCTAAACCATTTTAAAGAACACATGCATTATTTGCTGATAAATTAATTCACCAGTTAAATAAAATACAAAAGATATCTTACCCAAACTTATAAGATGATAGATCATAGTAAGAGCATCTTTATATCGTACATTTATGCATCAACATCATGACGTTTAACTTCCAAATACAGGTATTTCCTTTGGAAGTATATAGTAAAATCAGAAGTTCATTTTTCATATGTTTACAATCTTGTCATAGAAATCTGGGAAAGCAGTTTCTCCTCTATCCCTACTTTGATTCTCTGTCAAGGGAATAAAGAGAACATAAACTACAAGCATTTTCAAAAATTTGTGGGTGACTTTTCTGAAATTATACTCATTTATTAAATATTGTTTTTGCCTGTTTTTCCTATAAATTTTTTAAGTATTTTTATATGTTTTAGTCTTCAGAGGCAAAGAGCAAACACAACGATAAGGTCTTCATTGTTTGAAAATCTAGATTATAAAAATGGCTAAACATGGACAAGATTTTTTTAAAACATTCAGAGCTTCTTTGTGGGAATATGTAATTTGTAAAAGTCTTCTTTGTTCCTCCTGTCCTTGTGCACTTTTTTGGGACGAGTCTCTTATTGTTTTTACTTATCGGTAATCTTTTTCTATGTAGTAATAATTCCATTTTATGAACTTAACTTTTGTTAAAAAACATTAAGTGTATGAATGAATAATATACTGATCAATGCATTAATATGTGTTTGTGTGTGCAATTTATACATGATTTACCCTATGTATAATTTTCCTTGCAGGTATTTTTGTTGCTGTTGTTGGCATGCACATGCACAAGTTTTTTTTTTTTTTTTTTTTTTTGAGACAGAGTCTCGCTCTGTTGCCCTGGCTAGAGCGAGTGCCGTGGCATTAGCCTAGCTCACAGCAACCTCAAACTCCTGAGCTCAAGCGATCCTACTGCCTCAGCCTCCCGAGTAGCTGGGACTAGAGGCATGTACCACCATGCTCGGCTAATTTTTTCTATATATTTTTAGTTGTCCGGAAAATTTCTTTTTATTTATTTATTTTTTTTTTTAGTAGAGACGGGATCTCGCTCTTGCTCAGGCTGGTCTCGAACTCCTGAGCTCAACAATCCTCCCGCCTTGGCCTCCCAGAGTGCTAGGATTACAGGCGAGAGCCAGCGCCCGGCCCGACATGCACAAGCTTTATTAGGGAACAATCCTACAAGAAACTCATCCAGAAGCACAAATAGCTAATGATATACTACTGTTACATTATCTAAAAAGTAGCTCTTTGTATTTACAATCTTTTGTGGTTGACCTTTTTAACTTTGGGAGAATATAAATAAAGTTATACAAATACCATTAAATACATTATTGGTATTACAGTTGAACTATTTCTAATATAAATCTTAACCTCAAATATATTACTTTAAGAGACCTAATCAGTAATAAATTACTACTAGCATCATTGCCCTGGAGTTGCACTGGATTACTCAAGCCTGTGTAACATCACCAGGGTTTCAGCTTTTAGTAACATATTTTCAAGCAAATTCCAAGTAGCAATTACATGTGGAAGACATGCTAGAAAATCACAAATGATTTCACAGGTCGTAGGCATCTTTCTTCATTTTTGTTAAGAAAAAATTATAAAATAAACACAGAAGGTCAACACATTCAAAGCATCAGAGTAAGTCTCAAATCATTGCTAACGACACTTATTCAGCTACTGGGTTTATTTGCAATGGCTTGGATATGCATTGTCTTGTCCTTTTCATTCAGACAAAAAACAGTCATATTTTCATGTTAAAACTTCAGCATGCTGAGCATTATTTTCAGTGTTTCTTCTCCACATTTTTCAAAATTCCTCTTTTTTATTTTCCCTGTGGACACAATATTTATTTTTGCACTGTGGATAACATAAGGTCTCCTCTGTGGTGTCTAGCCAGAACCTTCTCTTGCATTTCATATCCAAATTTCAAAATAGTAGCACAACTTTAACACATTAACTGCCATGTGAGTTGTATTTAACTCATGCTGGTTTTGAGCCCAGGCCTCATGAAGCATATGTAACTCACATGTCTCTTTACCTTGGGAGCCACATGAACTATTTTTCAAGTTACATATAACTCAGACACAGAACAAAATAAAAAATAACAAATTTTTCCTTAGAGTAGAAAGGATCATTTTGTTTTCAAAGTTTTAATTCTATTTTCGCAATAAAACACCATGGCCCAAGGGGGAAAAATATTTTCTAGTGTGGCAGTTGCTGTATTAAAATACATCAGGTTAAACTGATTAAATATATATTAGTTTATATATTTAATCTGATATATATTATATATCAATTTATATAAGAACACACACACCACCCTACACATACATGACTCATCTTGTTCTTGAGATAATAGTCTTCTGAGGGTTATTTACATAGTTTTTTTCAGCTTCATTGAGGTAAAATTGAAAAATAAAAATTGTTTGTATTTAAAGTATTCAACATTATGATATATGTATATACATATATTATGATTATGATATATCTATACATTATATGTATACATTGTGAAATGATTGCCATAATCAAGTTAATTAACACACACATCATCTCACATAGTTATATTAATTTTGTGTGCGTATGTGTATGTGTGATGAGGACACTGAAAAATCTGTTTTCTTTCATCATGGAAATTTAATCATGTTTCCAAATCACAATTAGTTAATTAGTTAATACAATACAATTTTCAACCATAGTATGGTAGTTGGTGTTTGTTTTATTAATTTCAGAAAATATGTATTCTTAATATATTCACAATTTATATGTAAATTATAACAGCATCCACTGGGTTAATGTTTTCCATCACTGCTTCAGTATGTCTATGAGTTATTCTGAAAACATTCCAGGTCAGATATTAGTAGAGAAGAATATGATGGCATGCTGTACTTACATATGCTTCTTATCACAAAGCTTTTAAATTATGCTTTAGCAAAAATAATCAAAAAGTATATTGTTTTAGAGGATGAATATAGGTATGTTGCTTCCTACAAGAGAGTTGTCTTAATGATAGTATTAAATATAAATTGTCTTGTAAGTTTTGAAAAAACAGTGTAATTTATGTAGGTATCATAAAGGGGTTAAATTTCAGGGAAAGCTATTATGATTGGTAGAGAGCTTAAAAATATTAACAAAAGAAATAATTGAATGTTCTTGAAGATACAAAAAATTTACATATTTTTCAATCATTTAAACATGACCATTTAATACAAAAGTAACTCATTAAAATATAATGAAACAAAACATTCTTAACAAAATCAAAGTCATAGTCATCTAAATTTGAGGTGCGCTATTCAGTGTACCTCTAAATTATTTTATGCATCTTCCTATCTTCCTGAGGTTTTTGCTTTCATTTAAGAATGATAAAATCATCCTATTATATTTGTACTATCCATGCCAATAGACTTTTAATGAATAGTGAGTAAACAGCCATAATTAGATACTATATTTATTTATTACTTATAGTTCATGACAGTGAAATAGCAGAGTGGTAACAAGTGCATAATCAAGGTCATTAAAAAGTGCCAAAATAAAGTTAAAAAAAACATAGTCCAAAGTGATATTAGCTATTATGTTTATCTAAACATGTAATTAAAAATAACATATGGTTACATTAGGTTTCCCCAACTTCATGTGTGATGTATTTCTCCTAACTATAACTTAGGAGAATGTTGCAAAAATTTATTAACAAAAATTGAAGTTTGCAAAGATAACATGTATTGTATTACTTTAAATTGATATTCTATAAAAAAATAATCCTTTATATCCCATTAACCCAGTCAAATGCTTTTTGGGCTTAAACTTTTTCTAGCCCTGGGAGTGAGTACACTGGTCTCCACGTTTAGAAGACTAACTCAACATCAATTTGTTAAGAAACATAGACTTTTGAATGTAGCATAAACTTGAAAGAACAGGTCATCTCCTAGCTGGACCTTTTGTAATCCTTCAAAAATGTTGCAATTATCACGTAAATATTATATTTTTATATGACTATTTAATCAAATTGTGGAGCCTTGAATGTTACTCAGAGTGTGTATTGATAGTGTCATGAATCATTGCAATCCTGCCAGACCCTAGCATGTGTTCATTCAATGAAAATTTATACTTTTAAAAGTGTTTTTTAACTAGTTTTTCATGCTGAGAACCATTCATTCTAGAAGATGGGCTACTGATATTTGCCAAGGAAATTAAACATTTTAGAATCAAAGAAATTCAAAGTTGTAGAACCATGTATAGTAGTTACTATGCCATTTTGTATTTATCATACCCATATGAGAGCTATAGAAACAAAACTATGTGAAAATTAGTGAGACTAAAGAATAGAGCAAAAATACTTAGTTTTTTTTTTATTTCTTCTTCTCTCCTGCTTTCACAAGCAAGTGATATATTCCCTGGTCCTTCATATACACATGTGGTCTTTCTTTTTCATTTTTTTTTGTTCTCTTTCTCTAGCCCATGAATAATTTTATTTACTAGTTTTATTTGGTCTATTTTGTTTTCTTGTTTTTTTTTTGAATGAGCCAAAAGTTTGACTCTTAAGAAGACATTTTCCCTCCTTCATTTATTCAAAAATATGACAAAGTATTTTTTTCTATGTCATGTAGTGATTTTAGTGTTGTGAATATATAAATCTAAAAAGGAGATGAAGATTCTTACTCATATGCTATCCACTCTAATCCATTTTTCTAAGATAGTCTAACTAAATCCCAGAAATGTTTGCATTACTGGTTTCCCTTGTTTATGGTATCCGTTGGCTTTGTAGAGTAACTAAATAATCAATGACACAGTCAGAAAAGGATCTGAAAGAACATATAGGATTCACTACAGACTGAGTTATGATTAAGTGCCAATGGACAGAGAGAAGGGACTTACAGTATCAGCATACATTCTGTAATTCCTATACCTCATATAAACTGAGTTGGCTATAATGAAAATAGATCACTTCAAACATTCAGAATTATGTAATATATTCCTAGAGTCTACTTCTGAACTGTTGGTGTAAGCCCACTTACAGACAAGCCCACTACGGACTTATCTCACAGTTACCTATAAATACTGGTTAAAACACAAAAAAAGAAAATCCAGTTATTCAATGCTTCTACAACATGAACGAAATCAGGTAAAGTTTTGTGAGGAGTTAAAATTTTGAGGGGGGTATGAGCAAAGTGTGAGCACCGCATTTTGTAGCTTTGCACTGAGGTAAGACTGTAGTTGTTGTGTGGTGCAGGAAGGTTAAAACTCCAATTGATAGTCTGCCTTCTTTTTCAGAAGAAGAACTGGAGACACAGTCCAGATAACCACCGCTTGCGTGTATAAGAGTTAGTCAGAAGGAAGAGCGAAGAAGGGGTACTAAAATTTTACTAAGAATCAAATTGCTGCTCACAGATTTTTCCATTTGAATCTGAACAAGCTAAACAAAAGCATCAACAATTCACTGCCATCACTCCTGTAGGACAATATACGTTGACATTTCTTCAGGTTGAAGGATAATAATAACAGAATGAAACTTATATGTCCATAGAAAAACAAATGGCATCAGAAATGCTAAATATCTGTGTAAACACAAACATATTTTTTTGTCCTTTGACTTTTTTATAATATCTATGTTAGCTTACATCATCAATTTAAACACTGTCATGTGGAGTTTATAATATTCCTACATCTAAAAACTGTAATATATTGAATGAGGAGAGGATAAGCATAATCCTACATTGGAAGTTTTCTCCACTTTGTAACAAGGGTTACAACATCAACTCCAAGTAGATTCTGAAAATTTAAGGATACAATTTAGTACCAGTACTCTGGAAAATATTTCAGAGTTTCTTAGAAAGTTACATATACACCATACACCTATATCATATAATCCAGCCATTAAACTCCTGGGTATTTACACAAGAGAAATAAAAATATACAAAGATTTTTACCAAATTTTATAGCAGCTTTATCCAAAAACAATGGAAAAAATTATCAGTAAATAAGTGAATAAAGAATATGTGGTATATCAGTATTGATACATTCAAGAACATCGGTGAACTTCAAAATATCTGTGCTGAATGAAAGACACCAGAAAAAAAAAAAGAGTACATACTGTATAACACCTGTTACCAAATAAATAAATAAATACATAACTGAAAACCATCTACAGCAACAGAAGGGGGTTATCTAGAGGCCAGAGCTGGTTGGGGAAATAAGGACAGATTGCAAAAGAAACACTTGAAAACATTTGTGGGTCATGAAAATGTTTTAAATCTTGAATTTCACAGCCCTCAAAAATGTGTTTAGAAGAGGGGTGGAAATCTTAAGGAACATCTTAGATTCTGCCTCCCAAGTATGTGTGTGTGTGTATGTATGTATGTGTGTACATTTAGGGGGTGCAGAAAGCAGGGTAGACAGCCTCTTTACATAAGATTGGCTATTTAATGCTGCAGAAAAGACAATTTCAAAATCTCAGTGGATTAACACAACTATTTTCTCCTCACTTATATTACATGTTCATTGCAGATCAGCTGTGTGCTTATTTAACTTCTATATAATTTGCCTTTTAACATCCAGAGCTGAATACTGTAATGAAAGTACTGATAATGAGTACATTGAAGAGGAACAGAAATCTGTTTTGAAGAACTGCACTACTACGTGATTTATTTAATTATTGTCTATTTTCTCTTTTGCTTTTTTTAATCTAAGATGGATTTCAGTATCACTGCTTGCCTTAGATATATTATCTGTATCAAGTAAATGATTTTCTAAAATTTGTTTTTATTTACTCTCTTCCCCCCACAACTGGGTTAGATTTGAAGAAATAGAACAATTTAAGGGGTTATATTTGTGTTGCAATACTTTTCAAAGTGAGAGAAGTTTAGGTAGGAAATGAAGTTTCAAAAGGAAACTTGGTGAATTACTGAAATCAACTGTAATTTCTCACATAGGAACTTTCCTTTGGTTCTAAATTATTAGAGATCCTGAACTATGTTTGAATGTATTTACTTATTTATTTTCTCTCACACTCAAAAATTGTCAGTAATTCAGTTCCTCAAACTGAATGTTTCACACAATAAAAAAAGATATTCTGAAATAAGTGAATAGGGAATAGAGGAAAGAAAAAGATAAAAATACTGTATGAAATTAAAAATGATTTATTAATATGTCCTTTGTTCTAGAAAAGAATGTGTAGATTCTTAACAATGATACAGTCTAACAATGATACACACTTTCCAGCGACACATATTTTCAAATGTAAGAAAAGGTATACCACAATTTACTTACTAAGTTTGCTCTCTTTTTAATAATGTGTAAATATTGACTATGTTGTGATATAAACAGAATTTTATTAAAAACCATTTTAAAGCACATATGGGAAGTCTAAAACTTTCCTATATTATCTAGAAATCTGCAATGCTTTAGAGAAATTTAGAGACATATCTTTCTTCAAAATGAACTTGAACTACTTTCTTCTAGGTGATATTTTGTTCCTTTTGTTCTTTTTATTTTTGCTAAAATTTGAAGCCTTTCTTTATAGGATCAGATTTTAAAATATCTAGCTGAGTCTGTGACTTACATATTTCATGTCTGTTTTTCAATTGTCTGATTCTCATTTGCCAATAATATTGTTATTTTTGCAACATGGATCCGTCCTAGAAATGAAAAGATGCTGTCTCTCCTTTCCCTCACCTAAATGACAGAAAGCATTAGAGTCTGGTGATGGTGAGAATGCATCTGGCCTCACCAAGATACTATATAATGGACTGTAAGAATATACATTATTATATTATTATATCTTAATTAGTCATAAACAACACAATTACTGTTTTCTGAAAAGATATAAGTAAGCATATTCCCTTTTCTCATTTCAAAATGCAATTTTTTTTGCCTAACCTATCAAGAAACTTGAAAAAGAAATATTTCTTATTGTCCCTCATTATCAAGGTTTCTGGTTCCTTCATATTTTCTCCAGGGTATGTAAGCTCCACCTACATGGATGGCCTTTAGTAGTCCACTCAGCAATCATTCTCACCTATCAAAATGTTCCAATTTCAAGGCTTTCATTCCACACCATTGTCAGATATTCACAGGCTTCATGAACTTTCTCTGTTCCTCCCCAAACTTCACGAAAAGATAGGAAATTCATGTACACCATGATGTACCTCGAACTCTTCAAACACTGATGTACTATTTATATACCAACAGTACTCTACCTAGGGAAAATTTACTAGTGCTACTCATATGAAAATTGGTTAGAAGACATGAATTTGGGGAAGGAGTTTGAACTTGCAAAAGGGGTTTCAGCTGGTTATTTGCTAGAAACTCCACAGGAGCATTTTGAGTGTTTGCAGTTCTCTGCTCTCTGGGTATGTATAGATAAGTGGGACTCTGTAGTTAGTTATTCACTGACTTTAAAATATTGATGTATTTAAATAATTTTGCCAGTATTTATGTTCTAACTGTGTATATGGAAAAAATGGAGCAACTATGTTTTAAAATCTGAAAAAGCTAAAATAACTTCTCTGAGATTACACATCTCATTTTAAAGGTGCATTTCTATGATGTTTTTAGTCTTTGCTGTGGATTCAGTAAATAAAGATGTTGATCATTATATATCTATGTTTAGCTTTGTTTATTTTAACATGCTAATATATTTCATTAAAGCTGCACCTGTTACCATCATTAAATTTAAGGGTTCTAGTACGTTCCTATTTTTAGAACTGTCTATCAGCTCTGTCAAACATTTTTAATCTTATGATGATTTAAACTAGATTTCAATAAATAGCCATGAAAACTCCTTCAAGTAATCCTTCTTTTGTTACTATTATTTCCTTCCTTCTTTTGTTTTCGAAAGCTTCCAATAAAGTATTGGGATATTATTAGGTTTCTTTATGAGATACTACACGCTGTAATAGCTGAAATAGTCATAAAGCAACACCATTATTCTCACAAGATTTTAATGAGAATATTATCTTTTACATGCTTTATCTTTCTTACTCTATTAAAAGATATTTTCCCCCATTACTAGCAAAGGACACTATATAGGATAAACTCACAGTTAATATTTATTGAATTAAAAGAAACCTAATGAAAATCATTATAAACACAATTTTAAATTCACACTTCATTATGCACACTTTTACACTTAAATGAGGTTCCAGGTGTGCATTTTACGGCCTCCCTCTACTTTCATATCTGAAGCAAGTCTTCAGACACTCAGTCTGTCTTTTCTTTTGATAACTAAACATTTTTCCCATTGACATTTTGTTCTTTCCTAACTTGGCTATGTACATACTGTCTTTAAAAATACTCAATTTTTGAAAAAAATTACAAATGTTCTTTACCATTTAATGTCTTATACAATGGGGTGAATGTGTGTGTCCTCCCAAGATTCATATGTCAAAATTCTAACACCCAGTGTGATGCTACTAGGAAGGGGGGCCTTTGGGAAGGTGATTAGCTCATGAGAGCGGACTCCTCATTAATGAGAGTAGCGCTGTTATAAAAGAGACTCCGAAGAGCTCTCTCATGCTCTTTCCACTCTGTGAGGATACAGGAGAAGCAAGCGGTCTGCAGCCTGGAAAAAAAGACCTCACCGAAATCTTACCCTGTTGGGACCCTAATCTTAGACTTCCAGCTTCCAGAACTGTGTAATGGAAAATAAATTTCCATTATTTATAAATCACCAAGTATATGATATTGTTAAAATAGCCTGAAGTAAGACATTTATAACTGAACACTAAACGGAAATATAAAGAACACTGTAATGCTATCAGTTACTGAACTCACAAAGCTCTCACTTTAGAATCTAGTTACGTAATGGATGGATGCTCGCTTCATTCATGAAACCTAAAGTAAAGTTCAATAGCGAATGTACTTTCATTCAATAAATATTTATTGAGCAGTTGCTCTGAGAAGAGCACTGCACTAAACACTAGGCCTTCAACAAAGCAGAAAAAGAGCCATCATTAGCAGATAATGCTAATATTTCTAGGAAAGAAATGGCTCTTCTTTCTCCCTTTACCTTTCTCACAAAAAATAAAAACTTTATATGCTTGAGCTAATCAGAGCTGGATACACATAATTTGGACCCAGGTTCTCCACAAAAATGTAAATATCTCATTACATCCTCAAATAGTTTTATTCATTGATTTATTCATTCGGTGCACATGTATTCATCGCCTTTTCTATGGAAAATTCTGAGACTGAAAAAGAATACAGGACAAAGCACCGTGTGTTTCCATCCTCAAGAATTTTGCCCTTTTGTAAAAAGTCTATAAAATGAAAACATGTCTTAAAGAAAACATTATCATGGTGACTGACAAACTATAAACACTATTTCAGTTTTAGATATAATACCCATACATTTTTCACCTCCTACAAATTATAAAGATAAAGATGCCATAATTTCTTCTTTTAATAAAGATACGGTAGAGCCAAAATATTGGATGACAGCAATGGAAATGAACTTGAATAGCTAACAAAATATCTACATTTAGTATGATTATTGTATATGACCTAGGGAGAATAAAAAGAAGGACTTAGGCTCCCTATAGGCAATATGCTGTATTATTGATATGTTAATAAAGCTGATTTGGACCACCGCTGGAGCAAATTTTTACTTCTTAGCATATTTACTGCCTCTTTTCATCTTTTTATATAAGCACCTTTTCTAAAATTGCATACAATCTTCTTCCTATTATTATTTTGACACTCAGGTTATCATTAGACACTCAAAGATGGAGTAAGGAAGCCATATATTAAATGATTGCTATTAACTGATTCATTTTTTTATGAAAAAATTTCAACTTACAATCATGTGCTCTTAGGCAGCACTTAAGTCATATGTAACATCCCATTACAATTTATTTCCAAGAGATTAATAAAGACATTTTTGGGGGGTTGAAAAGAGTCTCAGGTTGCAGTTAATAGTAATTATGGGGACAGGATATTAAAAAAAAATTCAAGGAAGATCATTTACAGTAGGGTTTAGGGAATAGCTAGGGGAATTAGAATATTGTAAGGGGCCAAGCACAGCAGCTCACACTTGTAATCCCAACACTTTGGGAGGCTAAGGTTGTAGCATCACTTGAGGCCAGATGTTGAACAGCCTTGGGCAACATAGCAAGACCTTATCTCTCTAAAAAAGAAATAGAAAATTTATTAGCCAGGAATGGTGGGACATGTCTTTAGTCCTAGCTACTTAGGAGGTTAAGGCAGGAAAATCACTTGAGCCCAGGAGTTCGAGGTTACAGTGAGCTATGACCGTGCCTCTGCACTCCAGCCAGG
>CAUYSK010027265.1:0-10272 GCA_963575035.1 Avahi laniger | reverse complement strand
GGAGGAGGGAGGAGAGGAGGGGTATATGCATGCAGAAAGAGTGCAATGTGCACCACCCAAATGATGGACATATTTGAAACTCGGACTTAGGGAGGGAGGTGGGGGCAAGGGCAACATATGTAACAGAAACATCTGTACCCCCATAATATGCTGAAATAAATTTAAAAAATTAAAAAGAAAAAATAAATAAATAAATACAATGAATGCAAAAAAAAAAAAAAGAAATGCAACCACCATTATAATATCATATGAAATAGTTTCACTGCTCTAAAAAATCCTCTGCATTCCACCTATTCATCCCTCCCATTCCATAATCCCTAGCAATCATTGATCTTTTGACTGTCTCTATAGTTTTGCCTTTTCCAAAATGTCATATAGTTGGACTCATACAGTATGTAGCCTTTTTAGATTGGCTTCTTTCACTTCATAATACGCATTTAAGGTTCCTCCATGTCTTTTTATGGCTTGGTAGCTTATTTCTTTGTATAGCTGAATAATATTCCATCATATGGATGTAACACGGTTTATTTATCCTTCCAAGTTTTTATAATTGTGAATAAAGCTACTGTAAACATCCATGTTCACATCTGGGTGAATGTAAGTTTTCAATTCATTTGGATAAATACCAAGAGTAAAGTTACTGGATTGCATGGTAAGAGTATGTCTGGATTTATAAGAAACTGCCAAAATGTCTTCCAAAGTGGTTATACCACTTTACACTTCCACCAGCAATGAATAAGAGTTCCTGTTCCTCCACATCCTCACCAGCATTTGATGTTATCAGTGTTTTGTGTTTTTCCCATCCTAATAGATGTGTATTAGTATCTCATTGTTGTTTCAATTTGCAATTCCATAATGACACATGATATTGAACATCTTTTCAAATGTTTATTTTTCTTCTGTATTTCTTCTTTGGAGAGATGTCTGTTCAGATCTTTTGCCCATTTTTAATTGGGTGGTTTATATTCTTATTGTTGAGTTTTAAGAGTTCTTTAAATATTTTAGATAATAATCCTTTATCAGAGATGTCTTTGGCAAATATTTTCCCCCAGTATGTGACTTGTTTTATTCTCTTGACAGTGTCTTTTGCAGAACAGAAGTTTTTAATTCTAATGCAGTACAATTATTTCTTTCATGGATTATGCCTTTGGTGTTGTATCTAAAAAGTTATTGCCAAACCCAAGGTTATCTAGATTTTCTCTTACGTTATCTTTTAGAATTTTTATAGTTTTGCATTTTACACATAGGTCTATGGTCCGTTTTTCAAATTTTGTGACAGTAATAAAGAGCTTTTAATTTTTTAAAAAACTCTTTGGTTCTATTTAATTTTTATTTCCAACTGCATGTTTTACTTTGAGAAGAATAATTATTTTTAAAAATTAACCCATGAATGCAATGATTCAACTTCTAAGCAATTATCCTAGGAAAATAACCAGAAGTTTAGCAAGGATGTTCGTCCAACACTATTTATTGGATAGTGAGATAATAGAAACAACCTAAGTATCAAAAAATTACAAGAGTAATTAGATAAAGTATATTATACCTATATCATAGACTGTTAGAAAGCTATTCAAAATAATTTTACTTTCCCAGAAGAAATTATACCAAATATCATCATTAGAATATGGAATGTAGGTTATTTATATTTTATTTTTTATACTTTTAGATGATGTATATTCATTTTATAATAAGAAAAGAATTAAGATTTTTCTTAAGGAATTCAAGTGTCAGATCATCCTTTATAAAAGCTCTCAAAATAAGATTTACAGTGACAAATGACATACTTTTTAGGACACTAGACCAAAACAAAGATATGGTGCCCTTTCCTAGAGTTATCATGAAATAGATATAAGCACCCAAAACACACATAAAATTCTACAGCAGAAATCAGTGTAAAGTAATTAGTAGTGGTTGGTTTATTAGGGAGAGAATTTAGATACTTACAAGGGAGATTTGGGGGTTAGAAACTATAGGGAAAGGATAAATGAGAGAATTTTAGTTAGGAACCAGAAAAGGCTCTTCAAATATTCCTATGTAATGTAATATCTCACCAGAGAGGAAAGGATCTTCAACTTCTGAAACCGTGTGATATAAACTATTATTACATCCAGCCTATGCTGATGTCTGACATTTATCTTCATTGTAGGGCAAGAGGATACCAAATAAATATTTGCTTACCCCTTGTTATCAAACATGTCCACTTAGATAAGAAACAGCGTGACGTTGTTGAGATAGGTCCTGAATTTAAGTCTGAAGGCCCAAAATTAAGTCCCAGATCAACTGCTTACCTATGGCATTACTTGCATAATTCACATAAACAATATGAGACAGTTATTTCATTTGTTCATGATACCAGCTCTGCCTCTAACACAGAGTTATCATAAGGACTAAATGGAATCGGATATATGAGACCTAAGAAGTGCTAAGCAAACAGCATGTATTTTATAATAAAACTCTCAACCTATAAACGATTCATTGTTTGGCCTCCAGTAGCAATTCAAGAAAATGAAAAACTGAATCCCTGGTTGAAAGGGCAACTGACAGACCTGTCTGGCTGTCAAGTGAAGCAATCTCTTCCTTCCTGACTACTCCATGTGCAGCACTCCTGAATCTCAGTCCAAAATAGCAGATGACCTTTTCAGGTAAAGCAGGTTCTTTCTGCAGCTGAAATTTACATTGTAGCTGTGCTTCCAAATTGTAATTAACAAATAAGCTTTCAAATGCACCACCAGCCACTTTTATGCATTGCTTTATTTGTCCATTAATCCATTCATGGAGAGATGATTATGTGCCAAGCACTGGAAACAAACAATAAAGAACAGAAATTAGACAAAGTCCTGCCTACTTGGAGCACACACCAAAAGGGAGAATCAAATATTAATCACAGAATCATATAAACATATGTAAAATAAAAACTGTGACAATAAAAAGAGATTCAGAGGTTATGAGAATATTTAGTTGAAGGGGCTGATCTGAACTGAAAAGTTCAGAGAAGTCTTTTCAGAGCTGAGATTTGAGAGATGAATAGGTGGCGAGAGAAGATCAAAAAAATCAAGTAGTAGAATCATCATAAGAAATGGTCCTGTGGCACAAGATAGTAACATTCAAGAAAATGAAAAGAGGACAGTATGTCCAGAGCACAGCACATGAAAAGGAATGTAGCACAGATGAAATTAAAAGAATAGACTGTGTTAAAGGTAGACTATGTTCAGGACACATGAGTCCCTAAAAACTATGCAGTCTTTACTCTGAGAGCAATGGGAACCATCAAAAGCTTCTGAGCAGAGAAGTCACAAGATCCAATTTGTATTTTGAAAGATCATTCTGACCATAATGTATCATGATGCCAGGTCAATGCATATAAGATTTACATGTAGTTTGCTTTTTTTTAATATATGCAGTTATATACAGGTTCTTACAGTTGAAAGCTTTCAAGATACATATCAAATAGGACATCTCCAAGACACAAAGTCATTAACCTGGCCAAAGTCAAAATGGAGAAAATTCTATAAGCTTCAAGATGAAAGCAACAACTAACCTACAACGGAAAACCCATCAGGCTAATAGTAGACTTCTCAGCAGAGACCTTACAAGCCAGAAGGGATTAGAGCCCCATTTTTAGTCTTCTCAAACAGAACAACTGTCAGCCAAGAATTTTGTGTTCTGTAAAACTAAGTTTCGTAAATGATGGAGAAATAAAGACTTTTCCAGACAAGCAAATATTAAGGGAATTTGTCACTATTAGACTTCCCCTTCAGAAAATGCTCAAAAGTGCATGACACATGGAAGAGAATAGTAGATACCTGTCAGTGTAAAAACACCCAAAAAGAAAAGCCCACAGCTCATATAAAATGGTAGCACAAGAGGGAAAACAAAACAACAAGGTAACATGATAAATGAAACAGTATCCCATTTATCAATACTAACACTGAATGTGAACAGTCTTAATGTCCACCTAAAAAACATAACTGGTTGAATGGATAAAAAATCAAAACCCAATCATATGCTGTCTCCAAGAAACTCACCTAAATCACAAGGACTCTCACAGACTCGAGGTGAAGGGATGGAAAAAAATATTCCATGCAAATATAAACTAAAAGCAAGCAGGAGTAGCCATTCTCATATCACATAAAATAGACTTAAAATCAACAATGGTTAAAAAAGACAAAGATGGTCATTATATTTAATATAATCATAAAGGGAGACATTAAGCAAGAAGACATAATCACCTAAATATATATGGACCTAACACAGGAGCTCCCAGATTGATAAAACAATTCTACTAGATCTAAGCAAAGAAATAAAGAGTAGTATCATAATTATTGGGGACTTCACACTGATAGAATTGGACAGATCACTGAAGCAGAATATCTACAAAGAAACACTGGACTTAAATGGAACTCTGCAACAGACATTTACAGAACATTCTACCAAAACCTACAGAATATACATTCTTCTCATCATCACACAGGACATTTTCCAAGATCGATCATATCTTAGGCCACAAAACAAGTACCAGCAAATTCAGAAACAGAAAAGTCATACCATGTATCTTTTCAGACCATAGTGGAATAAAACTGGAAATCAATTCCAACAGAAACACTCAAATCAACACAAGTCATGAAAATTAAACAACCTCCTTCTGAACAATCTTTGGGTCAATTGTGAAATTAGGAGGCTTCTATGAAGCCAGTATCACCTTGATACCAAAGCCAGGAAAGGACACAACAAAAAAAGAAAACAACAGAGCAATATCCTTTATGAACATAGATGCAAACATCCTTAACAAAATACTAGCAAATCAAATTGAACAACACATCAAAAAGATAATTCACCATGATCAAGTGGGTTTTATCCCAGGGATGTAAGGACGGTTCAACACATGCAAATCAATAAATGTGATTCACCAAAAGAAAGGCCATATGATCATATCAAAAGATGCATAAAAAGCATTTGATAAAAATCCAGCACACTTTCATGATAAAAACCCTCAACAAACTAGCCAAAGAAGGAATAAACCTCAAAATTATAAAAGCAATGTATGAAAAACCCGCAGTCAACAACATACTGAATGGGAAAAAGTTGAAAGCATTCCCCCTAAGAATTGGAACAAGAGAAGGATGGCCACTGTCACCTCTTCTATTCAACACAGTACTGCAAGTCCTAGCCAGAGCAATCAGGCAAGAAAAAAATAAATAAATAAAGGGTATCCAAATTGGGAAAGAGAGGCGAAAGTATCCCTATTTGCCAATGATATGATCTTGTATCAGGAAACTTAAAAGACTACTAGAATTGATAAATAAATTCAGCAAAGTCTTAGGTTACAAAATAAATGTACACAAAACAGTAGCATTTCTATATAATAATACCAGTCAAGCTAAGAGTCAAATCAAAAACTCAATCCTATTTCCAACAGCTACAAAAAAAAAAAAAAATACCCAGGAATATACTTAAGAAAGGGGTGAATGATCTCTACAAAGAAAACTATAAAACACTGATGAAAGAAATCATACATGACAGAAACAAATGAAAAAACATCCCACACTCATAGATTGGTAGAATCAACATCATTAAAATGTCCATACTTCCTAAAGTGATTTAAAGATGCAACACAATTCCCACCAAAATAGCAACATCATATTTTATAGACCTTAAACAAAATCCTAAGCTTCATCTGGAACCAAAAAAAGAGTCCAAATAGCCAAAATAATCTTAAGCACAAAGAACAAATCTGGAGGCATCACATTACCTGACTTTGAATTATATTACAAGCCTATAGTAACCAAAACAGCATGAAACTAGTATAAAGGCAGACACATAGACCAATGGAACAGAATAGAGGACCCAGAAATAAAACCATATATCTATGATAGACTGATCTTCAACAAAGCAGACAAAAACATACACCGGGGGAAAGGACGCCCTATTCAATATAAGGTGCTGGGAAAACTGGATAGCCACATGCAGAAGAATAAAACAGAGCCCCTCTCTCTCCATATATAAAAATTAATCCATATGGATTAAAGACTCAAAAGTAAGGCATGAAACCATAAAAGTTCTAAAAGAAAATGTAGGGAAAAATCTTCTAGGCATATGCCCAGGCAAAGAATTTATCACTAACATCCCAAAAGCAAAAACAGCAACAACAAAAATAAATAAATGGGGCTTAATTAATTAAAAAACTTCTGCATAGCAAAGGAAATAATCAACAGAGTAAATAGAGAACATACAGAATGGGAGAATATATTCACAAAGAATATATCCGACAAAGGGCTAATATCCAGAATCTACAAAGAACTGGAACAAATCAGTAAGAAAAAAACAAACAATCCATCAAAAAGTGGCAGAAGACATGAACAGAAGTTTTTCAAAAGAAGATAGAAAAATGGCCAACAAATATATGCAAAAATGTTCAGTATCACTAATAATCAGGGAAATGCTAATTAAAACCGTAATGAGATCCCACCTTACCCTTGTCAGAATGGCCATTATTAAAAAGTCAAAAAAGCAATAGAAGTTGGCATGGATGCAAAGAAAAAGGAATATTTATACACTGTTAGTGGGACTGCAAATTAGTACAGCCTCTATGGAAAACAGTATAGAGATTACTCAAAGAACTAAAAGTAGACCTACCATTCAATCCAGGAAGCCCACTACTGGGTACCTACCTAAAGGAAAAGAAGTCATTTTATCAAAAAGATACCTGCATTAAAATGTTTATTGAAGCACAATTCACAATTGCAAAGATATGGTATCAACCTAAGTGTCCATCAACTGATGAATGGATAAAGGAAATGTGATATCTAGATATCTATACACACACACACACACACATACACACCTGCCATGGAGTACTCTTCAGCCATAAAAAGCTGTCTTTTGCAGCGACTTGGATGGAACTGGAGGCCATTACCCTAAGTGAAGTACCTCAGGAATGGAAAAACAAACACCACATGTACTCACTAATAAGTGAGAGCTAAACAATGGGTACACACAGGCACAAAGAGATGTAAAAGACATTGGAAACCAAGAAGGGGGGAGAATGGCAGGGGGTGAGGGATAAAAACTTACCTGATACAATGAACACTATGCTGGTGACAGGCATACTAAAAGCCCTGATTTCAGCATTATTCAATAAATCCATGTAACAAAAATATGTGTACCCTCTTAATGTTTCAAAATTAAAAAAGAAAGCTTTCTATTAAAGTTATAATCTCAAAAGACCAATTTATTTCCTTGACTCTATTTCCGTAAGACACTATTGATGAACAAAAACAGCAAGACACTCTTGATGAATTCTACCCTAATCGATACTGCCTGTGAGGAATTAACAAAATGTAATGAATTTTTGCATTCATTTTTCCCATCTTTTTCCAATATAGTATACCAACAGGTTTTGGTTAATGAAAAGAATAAAATGAATTAAAACAGGCAAAGGCCAAAGTCTAGAAAATCTGGAAAATTTTAACAAGCACTGTGAGTTTAAGCAATGACATCTAGAATGGAGTTGTTACCCACAATATTAAGATATACTAATGTGTTGATCAACAGTGAGGTATCAAAAGTAACTGGATCCTAATAATAGCAAAGTACCAAAGTGTTGAAGTTAGTGGATAATTGACCTCTTTGTGGATATCCCTATAGTAACTTCACTCTCACTCATATTCATTCTGAAATACTTTTGGAATGAAAGAGAAAGGAGCAGTTACAGCACTGGAACATTAAGTGTGCACAACCCACAGCCTACCTCACTTGTGCTAAAGACTTCACTGACTTCTCATCATTAATATAATATTTGTAGTTGGGACTATTTTAAAATTTTTGTACTACATGCAATCCATAGTTTTATTTTCCTTCATTTCTTTCTTCTTATACACCATACATGTTTAATAGTAATGCTTAAGAAAGCAGGCACAGATTAAGAAAGCATGGATGATACAATGGTACAGACATGTTTATTCGGTGTATGAATGAAAATGATGCTGAGGACATTTTTGCTAGTAATGGCACAACGATTACAATTTCTAGATCAAAAACCATGTGATAATACAAGTGAACATTGTAGTAATGCTAGTCACACAAATAACATATTTAAAATCTTGAAATTATAAATCTTATAATCATACTTTATTACATTTTAGGCATTAAAATCATTTTATGTTTATTCGTTGATGGCATATACTTGCTTGCTTCATCATATAGTAGGGCATAACTCCTCTTCTAAAGCAAAGATAATCAGATGCCATGTTAATTGATTTTTCTATATAAATTACAATTTTTAAGATTAAAAATTGGCAAATGTATTACTGACATGTCAGCAAAACACTTTAATGAATGTCATGCCAAATAAATAAAAGTTGGTGGTATGAATTATATCCAAATCTGAATGCACTTGTGGAATGGTAATATGCATGAAAATAACATCATATCGGTATGAGTCTAACGTTTAGGGACCTTAACAAGATAAAGTGAAGTGGGCAGCCCAAATTATAGAGGCAGGAGATCAGCACCAGTAAGAAAGAACAGGTAGGCATCAAAGAGTCTCAAGGTTCTGGCTTTTCGCACAGTATAAATACATAGTGAGGGTACAGGGAACTGGGAGCAAGAACTTCAGTTAGAACAGAGAACACAGAAGACAGACACTGAGAGTAATAAGAACCAGAATCCAGGCTCAAAGAACTAGTAATAGGAGCCAGAGACCAAACCTCAAGAGGGCAGAGTACAGGAACAGAATGGTAATGAATCTGATTTCAGCCTTGATTGTGAGCTCAATGCAGGAGGACAAAGGTACATACTGGTAGCCCCTGAGGGACACATACTTCCAGTGAGAGAGTTCAACCTCTTAAAGAAACCTTAAAGAGTCAGGGGAAATCTACAAAGAGCAGAATATTAACTGGGAAACATTCATTGTGTGAGATGCTTCAGATGGAGGAATGAGAATGGCCCCTGGGTTCAAATTCTGACTCTGTACCAACAGCTTGAATTTAAGTCAGTCATTTAATCTGTGTGCTTGAGTTTTCTTACGTAGATGAGATAAATAGCGCTAATAATTTCCACTTCTTCCCAATTCAAAGCTGTTAAAGATATTAAATGGGAGAGAATACATGAAAGAACATGGAACCTGACAAAAATAAATGTCTATTTCCATACCTTTTCCCTTATATCTACTAGTACCTTTAACCAACAGTGTAATACTGCTGATTTCTGTTCCACATGCACATTAAAACGCCACAATGGCCTTTTCTATCTGTACTTGTTATTCTCACCTTTGATTTTATGTGATGCTTCTTTCTTTCCTATACCTGTTTATGACTAAACAATATTCTTAGTCTTAGAAATGAGTGCCTGCTGCTTGAAATAATCTGCTGACTATCAGAACAGTGTGGTTATTTTGGGAATAACTGAAAATATTCATTGATCTCTACAACTTGCCTTTTGGCCAAGGTAGCCTCAATGCTCAAAGTAGCTCATTGGCTCCAGGAGTGTTGTCTACCCAAATCACATGTTTAGTCAAACAAAAGGCAAAAGAAGCAGCTGGATCATACCAATTCCAAATCCCCACTGCTTCTTAAAAAACATAATTAAACCATTCCCATTTTTATACACATGGCTTCAAATATAGGTAATCATAACTTATAGATACTGTCAAGGGAATGATGGTATTGTCTAAACTGGCCCTGTTGGGAGCAGCAGGTTTCAGAGAGACATTTAGGAAAACGGATTTTAAACAAACAAACAAAACAAAAAAAGGTTAATTGTAAAGGTGTTTATGTGACTACAATTTCTATTTTTTAATAGTAAATACATCTATTTTTCCACAACTATCACTTTGAAACATCAAATTCTAAAGTCAGCTCTGAAAGCTCATGACTTCAATTTTAGCCCTAAACCTATCCAGTCAAAAAGCAATCATTGCAAATGTAAAACTACAAGACATTACAATAACATAATCCCTGCGTTCTCATTGTAATTACTGACTGATTCAGCCATTCATTCAATTTAACAAAGTTATTGAATGCATACTACATACACAGTATTATGGTACATAACAAATAATAATTTGTCCCTTAAAATTAAAAGATGGAACATATTAATAAAAATAGACATATTGAGAGTATAAGGAGGGCATAATGGAAAACATGGCAGCCCAAAGAATCAAAATATTTTAAATTACTTTAACTACCTTAAGTGACAGCGTGTATGTCTCTCTCATCCATAGTCTATTTCAAATCCCTAACCCCTGTAAGAATTAAATAATTTTTTTTTTTTTTT
>CAUYSK010027264.1:0-12386 GCA_963575035.1 Avahi laniger | reverse complement strand
CACTCATTATGTATGTATATACCCATCCCCTCCTTCCTCCTCCCATCTGCCCGATGCCTGATAAATGTTATTCCTATATGTGCACTTAGGTGTTGATCAGTGAAACCAATTTGATGGTGAGTACATGTGGTGCTTATTTTTCCATTCTTGAGATACTTCACTTAGTAGAATGCATTCCAGCTCTATCCAGGAGAATACAAGAGGTGCTATATCACCATTGTTTCTTATAGCTGAATAGTACTCCATAGTATACATCTACCACATTTTATTAATCCACTCATGTATTGATGGGCACTTGGGTTGTTTCCACATCTTTGCAATTGTGAATTGTGCTGCTATAAACATTCAAGTGCAGATGTCTTTTTTATAGAATGTATTTTTTTCCTTTGACTAAATACCCAGCAGTGGGATTGCTGGATCAAATGGTAGTTCTTCTTTTAGTTCTTTGAGGTATCTCCATACTACTTTCCATAGAGGTTGTACTAGCTTGCAGTCCCATGAACAGTGTATGAGTGTTCCTATCTCTCCGCATCCACGCCAACATTTGTTGTTTTGGGACTTTTTGATAAAAGCTATTCTCACTGGAGTTAAGTGATATTGTAGTTTTGATTTGCATTTCCCTGATGATTAGAGATGTTGAGCATTTTTTTATATGCTTGTTGGCCACTAGTCTCTCTTCTTTTGAAAAGTTTCTGTTCATGTCTTTTGATCACTTTTTAATGGGGTTGTTTGATTTTTTTTCTTACTGATTTGCTTGAGTTCTTTATAGATTCTAGTTATCAGCCCTTTATTGAATGTATAGCATGCGAATATTTTCTCCCATTCTGTAAGTTGTCTGTTGGCTCTACTGATTGTTTCCTTGGCTGTGCAGGAGCTTTTTAATTTGATCAGGTCCCATTTATTTACTTTTGTTGTTTCTGTGATTGCTTTGGGGATCTTCTTTATAAATTCTTTGTCTAGGTCAATGTCTATAAGAGTTTTTCTAATATTCTAGAGTACCTATGGTTTCATGCGTTAGGTTTAAGTCTGTTATACATCATGTTTGTTGTTTCTTTAGTAGGAAGCTCAAAGACAGGCAGCCCTTGGCTTGGTCTCGTAGTTCATTGATCTCATCACGAACCAGGCTCGCTTTCTCTGCTCCACCATTCTTAGCACTGCTGGTTTTTTTCTTCATGCTTTCTGCAGGATAGCTGAGATGACTGCCACTGTTCCAGGTATCATGGATGTAGTCAAGGCAGGAAGAAAGAGAGAGAAATGGCATCTGTAGGCTCTCCTTTTACTCCCTTCCCTTTTTGAAAAAGCAAAAGCCTCCTGGAAGCCTCTCTACAGACTTCTGTTCATCCTTCATCGGCGAGACTGGGCGAAATGGCCATCCCTCACTGCCAGGTGAGCTGGGAGAGTGACACAGGTGAGAGGGAAGGAGTGGGGGATGACTCTGCATTAATCAACTAACCACAGCTACCACAGCAGCTCTTGTGTCTCCCCCACATCGTCACTTCTCCAAGCTTATCACTCCCTGTGGCCTCAGAAACTCTAAAATGACCTGATTTGCATACGTCTTCACCCCTTTGGTCTCCTGGTTGGCTTAATTATGGTCAGAACCAAGCAATAGCTGTATCACTTGGGGTTCAACTAGGGAGCAGAACCACTGTGATTATTATGGACTATGGGGTTTGTTGAGGGATTAGATCTTATAAAATGGGAGAGGAGCTGGCCAAGTCTGGAAGGAGGAGTTGTTAGATCAGAGAAAAGTCACTAGCCAGCTCTCCCAAAGCTATGGGCTCAGGGGAACAAATCAGAATTTGTATGGAAATCTGGGAAGTCAGACATGTCCAGCTGCCAAAGGGAGATCACAAAAGGGATCTGGTGAAGAAGTTTCTGGAAGGCTGATTCCTCTGTTTCTAGAGGTGAACAAGGGTCAGCGTTGGGCAATTGGGCCAGCAGTCAGGAAGGAGAGCTGTGTGCAGGGAAAATCTAGGCCAAGCTGGAACTTGGTGGCATCTTTTTCTGTCTTTCACTTCATCTAACCATGGTGATCTTCAGAGAATAACTTACAGTGATTTGAACTGGCTGATGTGGCTTCTCCAAGCCTGGAATGTATCAGAGGGTAAGAGAATGAGGCTGTGTACCCAAATGTACTTTGACCATTGTGAGATTTTGCACATTTTCATTGCATTGAGAAGCACCTTTAGGGGGATGTTTAAGGGTGTATCAGATGATGGAAATAGAGCCAATCCCCAAAGTAAAAATAGAATTATCATGGGATATAAACGTAGATGGCTTTTAGGAGTCCACCAGGGGACGAGAAAGCAGGAATGTAGATTGTGAAGATAAAGAATAAGAAAGAGGATGGATATTGAAGCAGAAACTGCCTCCACAATCATGTTCCTACACAAGCTCTTCAAATCTCCGTTATTAATTTTTGTTTCTTTAACTTCTGTTTCAAAACGCCATGACAGCAGTTTTTCCTTTGGACAGTGTATTTTTCCTTTGGAATTAAATCTTTTATCTTCGTCTTGACTTGTACATCAGTAAATGTTTAGCAGTATGTTAACTGTTATCTTTTGTGTACTAAAGCACATGATTGTTTGGAATAATTAAATCATGAAATGTCTCCTAAACCAATCTTAGCACTGATACTCTTTTCATCTAGGTGATAAAAGCCAGACCCACATTAATTCACATCAAATTGTCTCATGATAACTTGAAAAATTATGAGACAATGTTATCTAATCATGAAAATAAGTTAAATTCCTCCTTTCATATAAATAAGAGTTTTTTTTTTCTATTTACAAAGCAGACAGAAGATCAGTGAGGAGGGCCATTTTTCTATTGCATTATGGAACACGTATGATATATTTATTGTTTCTAAGATCTGTTCTTCAGGGTTGATTTGTCAAAAGGACAGCCTGACCTATGTTTTCTCGGCATGGCAATCTGAATGCCAAACAAATGTCTCCTTCGTTCCAAAGACACCATTCCATTCTATTTAGGCAGAAGATGATGTTAGCTTAACTAAGCAGCAGGAAATTGCTTGACCAGAGTACCTTCTCATGACAAGCTTATTTCACAGACCTTTCTAAAGAAGGTAAGTTTTGATGTCAGTCCTAGTTAAAGCAATAGTTTTAACCTAATTTCCAATTATTATTGTCCAAATGGGAATATCCAAGTGCTGGGATTTCCTTATAAAAATTGTAACTCTAGAAAAGTTATATTAAAAAAAAACACGACTTAAGGGTATATCTAAAAGCCAGCATTGTAAATTCCATATTGCTCTCGACATGGAGAAATAAGCAGATGGAATATATTGGAAGGGCTGAGGGCACAGATGTCTTCTTGGCTTGGGTTCAGAGTAAAAGAAGAAGCCCATTTTGTAGCTGAGGCTGTGATAGGAAACATCCAGATACACAGAGGGCTGAAAAATCAAGTGTACAAGGTTTAATGAACTGTTTTTCAAGACAATTATTACAACATTTGAGCAACAAGTTATTGTTTGGGAGCATGTTCTTCTAACTAATTCAAACATGTGTTTTGAGTGGGAAGAGCCTTTCAGTGGTGGTTGAGCTACATAAAGTGCCTGTAGATCTTCCACTTACAGTAGCATTGTTACTGCTCTGGCCAAAAGAAAAATAAAAACCTTACCCTGCTGAAGCCCTAAGTCCTTCATTCATTACAAATATCGTCTCCATGATGTCTAATAAACTGAGAATGGGTGTTTACTGTGTTTAATGGGTGTTTACACCTTTCCTTAAAAAGTTAAAAAACAGAATCAACTGCTATACTCAGTGTAGGGGCTATATTCTTAAGGGAGAAGCCGTGAAAAATAATTTTTATTGTTTAGTGTTATGAAATTTATACATATTTATTATAGAAAATGTAAGAAAATACAGACAAAAAAGTTGAAATCCAATACTTTTTTTTTATTGGGAAACAATCACAATTAAAATTTTATACTAAAATTCCCGTCATATTCTAAAATTTCTGTGTATTCTTTTTCATATTCCTGTTCTTCTCTTCTGACAATAGGTTGTAGAGGTTGTTCCTTGTCAACACATGCAGATATAAATTGCCAATTTTAGTGGATGTCTATATTTTATCTAATCTATAATTTATTTAACCTATCCGACATTTGTGGACAGTGTTTGTTTTAATCTATCTATCCGTCCACTGATCTATCCATTTACTTATTTTCAACAACATGGCAACGACTATCTGTGCACGTACTTCTCTGTGTGCCTGCCTAATTACTTCCTTGGGTTGAATTCCCAGAAGTAGAATTGCTGGATCAACGGGTCTGCACAAGTTTAACTTTTGATAGATATTGCCAAATTGCCTGCCAAAATTTCATACCCATTATACTCCCTTCAACAGGGTACGAGAGTGTCTTTTCTCCATATGCTCCTCAACACCGGGCAATATCAATCTAATTAATCTTTGCCAAGCTGAAAATCTAAAACAACCATAGAAACAATACTCCTTCTTATTTTTCTATTTAAGTTTATTATTGCGTTTGCCCATCTTGTTAATGTCAATTAGCCCTTTTCACACACCACTATGAATTTTCAAACAATGAACTTCCATTTATTGTATCTCCACTTTCTTTGTATTTTAAAGAAATTATATGATTCGATCTGAAAGTTAGTAGTCCTGGCATTTAATGCTTTCTGACCCTAGCTAAGGGATTAGTTCCTACTTTTCCCTAGATCTACCTGTAAGATGGGAGCAATTACAACCCAAGCACAGCCACAAGGACTACTTTCTATTATTAAGTAATTGGAAAGGAGAGGTTTGGATTTTGGATTTTTTTGTTTGTTTTAAAATTTCTGTCCACTCCTGTGGTCGGCAGCCTATAAAATGACCCTCAATGATCCTACTTTCTGGTATTCACACCTTGTATAATCTCCCCTTCAGTGTTAGCTAGACCTAGTAATGCACTTCCAATGGATAGAATTCAGCAGAAGTGATGGAATGCCACTTCAAACACTGGGTAACAAAGAGACCCTGGCCTCCACCTTGCTCAACCTCTCTTACCCTGTCTCTCTCTCTCTATCACTCTCTCCTAGAGTCCTTGCTCTAGGAGGAGCAAGCTGCCATGTTATTGTACTCTATGGAGAGGTCCATGTAGCAAGAAACTCATGTCTTTGGTCAACAACCAGCAAAGACCTGGGGCCTGCCAACTGCCATGTGAGTGAGTTGGAAGCCAATCTTCTCCCAGTCCAGCCTGGAGATGACAACAGCCCCAATCTGAAACACCTTGATGCAGCCTAGTGAGAGGCTGAGTCAGAGGCACCCAACTAGATTGTGCTCAGATCCATGACCCTGAGAAATGGTGAGCCACTAAATTTTGGGGTGTTGTTCTGTAGTGCTAGATAACTAATACAACTCCTGAGTTATCCTCTTGGCAGTGTTGTGAGTGTTGTGTAACTCACGGTGTTGTGAGTTTCTGCCTCCTGCTCCTGGTTTGGTCATGCACCACCCCTCTGTCATCGCCGGCACCTGGTCCATCACTGGCACCACCTGAAATTCTGTGCCTATCCTCAGCAGAGAGGCTGAGGGACTGCTACACTCCTGTATTAACCATGTCTTTTCTTTTCTGTATCCTGATGCTTTGACATCTGGGGCCTTACTGATGCTGGAGGGACTGCCCCTCCTGAAGTAGCTAGTTTCTGCAGATAATAGACAACTCATCCAAGAACACGCTTTTCAAAGGCAAAGCAACTATTCCAGAGCCCACCCCAACCACCTCCTTTATGGGGCTCTCAAACTCTAGGCCACTATCCATCAGCCCTAATCATCCCAGAGCCAGGTACCAGACAACTAGGATAGCCCCTGTGCTTCAAAGCCCACTGAAATTAGTCAAATGAGCCAGTCCTCTGCCTATTTGCTCTGCATTGCTCATTTCTACCCAAGAAAACCACAATAAAAACTCTTGCTCAGGATTTCTGTGTCTCCTTCTGCCTCTTGACTGATCCCCCACCATGGCGTGCCCACCTCCTCTTGAAGTCTGTGAGTATAACACGCTATCTGTTCAGAGACAATCATTTCCTGATCTGTTGGCCTTACCATACCGGAATGATAATAAAGCCTATATTAAAACAATCCCCCTTTACTCTGCTCCCACTTGCCTTATTCCCCCTACACCCCATCCTCTTAATGCTTTATTGAATGGTTCAGGTAAATGAAAGGCTGTGACTACACATAACCAAAGGCAAATACTATTTCACAGAGACCCATATTAACTAAAAACACAACAAGGAAGACAAACACTTATGTAAGTGCGCTTGATCTGGGCAGATTCCCTGGCCTATTAATATGCAAATCAGCATCAGTTTTCCTTTGTTTATTGCAACGTTGAGATTCTGCCTCAGGCTCACCAGTGTTGAAGAAATGGGGCTCATTAGAGAACAGGTTACCCCACGATGGCTGCCCTGAGTTATAGCAAGACTGTTCTAAAGCTCTGGAAGTGCTACTTTTAAAAATAAAATTATTTGCTCTCCGTACCCTTCTCATATCTTCCTCCTGCAAGTAAAAGGAGGGGGGAAAAAAGAGGTTGATTTTCAGGTTACTGTGTTTAATTCAAGGGGCTAGACCAGATGATCCCTCAAGGTCCTGTTTAACCCTAAGGTTGCTTGCTTGTTTGTGGATCGGTTGTACACATGTTAGAATGAAAGAACCCACAGAGCCTACTGTTTGCTCCTTTGTTGTTCTTGTGTTTGTTTTGCTTCCTTTGTTTTTGGAGAAATAGCCCTCCAGCTTGTATGGCCCATAATTCTGTCTCAACTCCTTACTTTCAAATGAGGTAAGGAATACATGTGAGCATATTTCATGTAGACTATCTTCCAGATTTCTCACAGTCCTGTTTTCCTGAGCAAGATCTGATCTTTTGTAGGTAAAGGGGATGAACTTTAAAATTATTCCAGAAGAGAACAAGTGAAAGGTTGTATTTTCCTAAGGTACAATCAAATTTTGTCACAATTTGTATTTCATGAGCCTATTCGTCAACATTGCATTGTATCTAAAGATGCTTTTATCTACCTGTATGTGTCTTAGGTTGAACTAAATAGCGTGTAATTTACTAAATCACTAAAACATGAAAAAGAAAAGAGAAATATTTCTTACTCATTGTTCTACTTCTCAGCTCTGAGGTGCAATGAATCTTGTACTTCAGGACTGTCAATCACTTCTGGTTTCAGAATTGCTTTGGTAAAAATTAAAATATTCTGGCAGGTTATATTCAAACTTTTTTGTTTTGTTTTGAGACTCTTCTCTTTGTTTAATGAACTGCCTCTTAAATAACGCTCTTGCTCTGTTGAGGAAGAGAACTATTGAATTGCGTGTGTGATGACTGGCAATCACATATAAATGGAATAGTAGCAGGGTTTCTGTAACCAAGAGAAGTTTACGAAACATTAAATTGTTAAGGGAGTCACAGTGTTTCGGAGATTGACCTTGAAGTTTTAAAAAAGTGAGTTGATCCACTGGAACAAGTACAAAGCCAGCTTTGGTGCTAAATGTAAATTGTTAAAAATGGTACGGAATAACATCTGCCTTGTAGTATGCCTTAATCAGCACTGTGAAAAATGAAAGTTTAACGATCTACTATAGTGGCTTCTAAGTGAAGGATAAACAAAGGATGAAAGAGTTTCTTGCATGGTTTGTAACTGATGCCATGAAAAATGTCAAGAACCATCTGCCTCAAACTTATCCAAACTGTCATCAAGTATTCTAATCCAGTCAAACGAGATACAACTAGAACAACCTATGTAACTTGCTGAAGGCTTATCAAAAGAGTTGTAAATAAAGAAGAAAAAAACCCCATCAACTGTGTAGCCGCAGATTGCAGCCAGCTTGCCTGTGGCTTTGAAACTCAATTCCATTTCTCTAGTCTGACAAACTGTACTAAATAGCAAAATGGATTTTTATTGCTCTTAGCCATTTTCACTTTAGTCGCTATCAGGAGATAAACACAGAGTTTTCCTAATAGAATTGGATCATGATTTATTTTTTAAAATGTACAGACTGGTTTAGACCTTACCACTCAATCCATAAGTATGTACCAAATGTGTGTAGGGAACCTTAGCATTGCATTTTGGTCAGTAAGAGATCACTTACCCACATATGGTTAGATTTCCATGGCCTAAGACCCCATAACTTTTTTTTCTTAAATTAGAGCTTCTCTTCATGCTGCTTACTAAATCAGTTTTTCATAATCTACTCATTAAGAGTACAGAGTTCAGAATCAGACAGATGGGGTTTAAATCCCAGCTCTGCTAATCACTGACTGAGCAAACTTAGGCAAGTGGCTTAACTTCCCTGAACTTATTTTCCTCATCTGGAAGATTGAGACAGCTATAACCACCTAGATCATAGACAGACATGAGTTTATGTTTGGGAAATTCCTGCAACAGTGAAGCCAATCATGGCAGAGACAGGTAACGCTCACTGAATCACCGTGCACTCCCCTCGGTTTCCTAGTCACCATATGACCCCAATAGGGTCAGCTCTGGCCAATGAACTGTGGGCAGAAGGGCTGCGTGTCATTTCCGAGCCAAGATCTTTAACTGCCCATGTGTCTCCTCCATTTTCTCCTTCCCTGCCAATGCAATCTTGTAATTGATGTATTCAGATGGAATAGTTAAAAGATAAAGACCACTGGTCCCATGTTGGACTCCCCATGAGAAAGAAATATATCTTTGTTGGGTTTAGCTGTTGATATTCAGTGTTAATCTATTCCTGCACACAGCAGAGCTGAAGCTAATATATAAATCAGTAAGTGTTGGTATTTGTAACTATATATATGTGTGTGTATATATACATATTTCACTACATAGATACACAATAAATATTTAAATGGCATGGAATCTTTTGACTATTCTATTCGCTGCTGCAGTATTTCTAAATTAGTAGGATCCAAGGACTATTGTTGTGGGGGAAAGAAGGATGATGATACGAATAACTTTAGAACAAGGCAAAATGGTGTTAAAGCCACAAGAATAGCTTTACAAGAGGACCTCTAAGAAGTAAGAAGAGGAGATCACCTATGGCTCTGAGAAAAGGTTTCATGGATGTGAAGTCCCTTTAGCTAGCATTCAAAGAAAGGAAGTATTAACATAAATAGGTCTAGAGTTGTGGAGAGCATTCTTTGTCTCCCCTCTCTACCTCCATGCTAAGTCTTCAGCAAAAGAGAAGAAATAGGAATGACCAGTATACACATGAAAAGATCTTTATTCCCACAATTACTCAAAATAGAACAGAATTAAAACTAGAAGTAGATATTATTTTTCCCCCTATCAGATTGGCCAAATTAAGAAGATTGATGACATCCAATACAGGTGATAGAGTGGGACTGTGGCATTCTCATTGACCTCCAGTGGAAAAGTAACTTGCTGCATTTCTGAGGATTTTGGCAATAACTACTAAAAGTCTTAAAAATGTGCTTGTCTTTCACTCAGTGATTTCACATCTAGAACGACTTCACAAAGATAATTGTATGCAGATATTAATCACAGAAAAGTTTAAAACAGTAAAAACAAACAAAATGACCCACAACAACTGGAAACAATCTAAATGTCCATCAATAGGGGATTGGCTAAATAGATTATGGTATATATGAGAACATTATATTAAATAAAAATGATGCATATATAAATCAATTGGCATGGAAAGATTCACAATATATGGTTAAATAAAAGGATGTTTTAAAACATTATGGGCTATATGATATCATTTATGTCTGTGTTTATGAAGTTATCTATTGTCTATTTTATATTTTTAGAATTTAGAATTATAATTTACTTATTATAATTTAATTACATTTGCATACATACTATATAATATGTATTTAGATTTAATTAGATTTAGATTTATACATACACGCAAATCCTTTCCGAATTTTCGTATGTCAAAATTTTAACAATGGTCATACTTGGTGATTTTAAGTGATAGGATCATGAACGGTATTTATTTTTACCCTCATTTCCTGAATTCTTTTCAATGTTTATGTGTTACTTTTATAATAAGAAGAAAGCTATTTCAAAAACAAGAAAGAAGGGAGATCATTCCAAACAGTTTGGGAATGGTCTTCATTTTGTGAAGTGGATGAGAGTCTCTTCTAATGGCCTCATCCCGTGTGTGATGGACACGATGTCTTTTATCCTAGCTGTATCCACTCTGTATAAGGAGATAAGCTGCACCATCTAACGGGCCATTTCCTGACAGATAAGTCATATTGGATTGAAGAATACTGCCTACCACCATATTTTAAAAACTCTTTTTAGTATTATCTGCCATTTCTCTAAAAGTAACAGTTCTTTTAATTTTATAATAAGTGGTTTGGCAGACCACAAAAGAGAAAAGATGGATTGATACTTTAAGGGCTAGAAGACTAGAAATCTCTTTCCTTGTATACTCAAGGCAGAGAATTCTTAGTTCTGTTTCATTTAAAATAATAATAGCTACGATTTCTTGAGTGCTTCGTATTTGAAAGATCTGTGCTAGGCACCTTCTGTGCAATATCTCATTTCATCCTCACTAGAACCCTATAAGTTCAATTTTTATTTCCATTTTATGGGTGAGGAAACTGATTGAGTAAATTATTGAGTTTCCATAGCTAAAAGTGGCAGAATCATTATTTTGCCTGGTAATTGAGAGAGAATCAGATTCCAGATGGTGGAACAGCTTGTCGAATGGAAAGGGGTCAGGTGTAGGGATTAGATGACCTGGGTCACACTGCCATTAAATCTTGGTAAGTTTCTTCCCTTGGGTTGTAGTAAATACGGTAAATAGAACATATGTGTGTATTTACACTCTGTCACTCACATGAGAGTAAAGGAATAAAAATTATGTATCTATATATCCAGATCTATACCAACAATGACATAAAGAGGGAGAGGAAGGGCCACAGATAAGAAATGTCAAAATGTTTTTGAAAGATTGAAAACAGAAGAAAGAATAGTAATGAACTTAGCAGAGCAGAGAGCACTGAAATCTAAAAGCTTGTAGTATAAGGAGATGATGCAAAGATATTTTCTCTAGAGATTCATGTAAAAGTTCAGAGATTAAAGGCATCATGAAGAATATGCATTTTTTTATCTATTTGGTTATTTTTCTCAGAATATTTTAATCTGCTTTATAGAATTCTTACATTCCAATACATCATTTTATGGTTGCTTCCTTTTTATTGCTATTTCATTTTTGCTTCCAATTAAAAAGGTCTGGGTTTTTAAATTTTAAATATGATACTCTTAAGTGTCATATTCATATTGTAAGAATTTCAATCAATACAGAAACGTATAAAGTAACAAAGAAACTCTCTTACACCTTCTTCTCATTCTCTAGCTGTACTACCCCGTATGGTAGTTGCTAGCTACAAGTCACTATTTAAATTGCAATTAACTAAAATGAACTAAAATTAAAAATTTAAGTTCCTCAGTTGCACTAGCCACATTTGAAGTGCTCAAAAGTCACCCACGGCTAGTGGCTATTGTATTGAACAGTGCAGAAATAGAACATTTTCTTTATCATAGAAAGTATATTAAAGAATATTGCCATAGAGGTATTCACTCTTAATATTTATTATATAAATATTCAATTTTTTCAACTGTACATAGAAAATAAGGCATCATATTACACACGCTCATGGTTTTTCACAAATAGTCCAACTGCTTCTAAGGAAAATCAACATTGTCCTGTTCTGTCCCTCCGTATGTTCACTTCAGCTCCCCAGAAGCACCCACTTACATTATTAAAATCAAATTATAGTTTAGGTATTGTAACAAATTAAACAGTATAGAAACACATAAGAAAAGAACTTCTCACCACCTCCGGTCTTACACTATAGAGACACAATCTATTTAATATCTGTTTTTAGTTCTTTTGGTGGCTACTTGCACAACTCCCTTTCTCAGTTTCTTACTCAATCAGTATTTATTAATTCCTCTATATGTAAGATGAGGATTAAACTCATATTAACCTCATCCCTTTATATTTCCTCCTGTCTGAAATTTGTATTATTGCATTCTATTGTTGTCTCTCTGTTTTGTTTTTTGTTTGTTTGTTTTGAGACAAGGTCTTGTTCTGTTGTCAGGGTAGAGTGCGGTGATGTCATCATAGCAAACTGCAGCCTCCAACTCCTGGGCTCAAGTGATCCTCCTGCCTCAGCCTCCCAAGTAGCTGGAACTACAGGTGCACACCACACACCCAGCTAATTTCTTAATTTTTTGTAGAAACAGGGTCTTGCTATTGCCCAGGCAGGTCTTGAACTCCTGGCCTTAAGCTATCTTCCTGCTTCAGCCTTCTAAAGTACTAGGATTACAGGTGTTAGCCACTGCACCCATCCTAATTCTAAATAATATTCTTTACCTCTATTTCTTATTTCCTATACTCTC